>LR750862.1:152952-194227 GCA_902729485.2 Mus minutoides
GGGGGAGGGGAAAGAGTGATCTCAGGAGGAGAAGAATGGAGGCCTTATCAAAAGATTAGAATAATTGGGTTAAAGCTTTATCATTATCAATTGGCTCTGAAATTATTTGTTGGCATCTTGTAAATTGTAATTTTATTGATTCATGAATCTAATTAGTTAACTATAAGCTTAAGAGTCTTGATTTTACCAGGTTACTGGGTATTGTGTTGTCAAACCGAGAGGATGGCAGATCTATTTGGTTACTGGAGTGTGGGACCACGGGTTACAGGGGATTATAGCAGAGAGGGAACTAGTGGCTCCTGGGACCAGCGAGCCAGATGTTGTGGGGCTAGCTCCAGAGAGTTGGCGACAGCGGCAGCATGAGCATGAGTGCATGGTCCGACCCTGAGGAGAGTTGGCAGGCTCCATTTTTAATATTTCCCATAACATAGACCCATGCAATTCAAGAAATAAATGTTCACCTAGGGCTTAGGATCTGCTCTGTGGTCACCAGGATCCAAAGAGACATCCTTTACAAACAAAAAGCTTCTGTAAACTTTGTGGGTGGCGGTGTCATAATTCTGGTTCACAGTGACTGCAGACCCTTGAGGCTGGCTGTTTAGCCAGTCTAATGTAGTCTACTGGAGAGTCCCTGGCCACTGAGCTATGGTCTCAAAGTACAAGGTGGATGGTGCCTGAGAAACGATATGTTAGGTTGTCCTTTGGCATACACTCTCTCTCCTCACCCTCCCCCCTCCTCTCTCTCTCTCTGTCTCTCTCTCTCTCTCTGTCTCTCTGTCTCTGTCTTTCTCATTCTCATGTGTCACTACACATACACACACACACACACACAGAGAGAGAGAGAGAGAGAGAGAGAGAGAGAGAGAGAGAGCGCTCCAGGACACAGTGCTCTGGGAATCTAGGACAATCTAGCTTGAAGAGCAGAGCTTTAGAAAGACAGAAAAGATGAACACAAAAGCACCCTGGGCTTCCCAGCTTCAGCATAGGGTTAGAAACCTAACAGAGAGCCCAGGGCAAACTCTCCACATGGTACCCGGGATGAGAAGGCAGTATGCTGTTTCTTCCTCTAAGTATGAGGTAAGGAGTGCACGACCTGTTGTTAATAATAGCTGCTGCCTTCTACCACGAGTCTACCTTGCCCTGGACTTCATACATACTGTATCACTAATAATATATATATATTTTTAATTCCAAACAACATAGGCACTACTGGGCTCGGGAGGTAGCTCAGTTGGTAGCGTACCTGCCTGGCATCCCCAAAGCTCTGGGTTCCATTACCAGTACAGCATAAACACAGCATGGAGAGACATGCCTGTAATCCTAGCAGTTGGTAGGTGGAGGCAGGAGAATCAAGAGTTCAGTGACATCCTAGGCTACATGGAGACCTTGAAGAGAGCCCGGGGACTGGAGAGATGGCTCAGTGGTTAAGACCTCTCTGAGTTCAGTTCTCAGCACCCACATCAGGTGACTTACCACTCTGGCTCAAGGTGATTGAACACCCTCTTTGGGCTTTCTCATGACATGCACATATGTAGTATATATTCTCACATACACATAAATAAAATTGACAAATAAGTTCATCTTAAAACAACAACAGAACCCAAGTTAAAGAAAAAAATAGGTACCATTACTATTTTATTTATTTATTTATTTATTTATTTATGTTTTTTGAAACAGGATTTCTCTGTGTAGCCTTGGCTGTCCTGACACTTACTCTGTAGACCAGGTTGGCCTTGAACTCAGAGATCTGCCTGCCGATAGACAGAACTAGCTTCAAGTCCACACATGCACACTCACATTCAAACTCACACATGTATGCACATGAATACAGACTGTGAGTGTGCAATATAAACATGCATGTACAAAGGTAACAATGTGCATATGTTCTTAGGCAAACTACTGGTCTCTTGAAAGTTCTGGCACCTCCTTCTGCCTTTGGCTTTATTTGTTTTTGAGACAAGGTCTGATTCTGTAGCCTAAACTGGTTGTCTTAGAGTTTTATTGCTGTGGAGAGACTCTTATAAAGGGGATGGCTTACAGTCCAGAGGTTTAGTCCATTATCATCACGGCAGGAAGCATGATGGCATGCAGGCAGACTTAATGCTAGAGTGATAACTGACACTTACTTCTAAATCTGTATTTGCAGGCCACAGAAATAGACTGCACACTGGGCCTGGCTTGACTATCTGAGACCTCAAGGCATGCCCCAATGACCCACTTCCCCCAACAAGTCCATGCCTACTCCTAGCCCAAAGAGGGTGTTCAATCATCTTGAGCCAGAGTGATAAGTCACCTGATATGGGTGCTGAGAACCAAACTCAGAGAGTTCTTTACCACTGAGCCATCTCTGCCAGAGGACGTAGGCAGGCCTCCTTTGATGGTGTGACAGTTTGACTATGCTTGACCCATAGGAAGTGGCACTATTAGGAGGTGTGGTCTGTTGAAAACATGTGTCACTGTGGGGGTGGGCTTTGAGGTCCTATGCTCAGAGTCTACCCAGTGCAGAACAGAACCTCCTCCTGGCTGCCTTTGGATCAAGATGTAGAACTCTTGGCTCCTTCTCCAGTATGTCTGCCTGGATACTGCCATGCTTCCCACCATGATGATATTGGACTGAACATCTGAAACTGTAAGCCAGCTCCAATCAAACATTTGCCTTTATAAGAGTTGGCTTGGTCTTGGTGTCTCTTCACAGGAACTAAACCCTAACTGAGACAGATTGGGGGAAAGCTTTCTCCACTACAACATTGAAGACAGGGTCAGAACACTGAGTGCTTCATCTCCTGCTGTATTCTCAAAGGTCTTCCCAGCAGTCTCTTGTTTAGAAGGTGGAAGACAGACTCCAATTACAGGAAAATGAGAGCAGAAAACCAGCCCAGTGCAATTTAGAATTTAGTTTTAGAAGACCCTTGTGGTCCAAACTCATTTTGAAACCAGTTGTTTCTGCAGGCCTGTGCCAGCAATTAGAAATTAAGGTCGTTTTCGGCAACCATGTGACCTACATGCATCTCAAGGACTGCTCACCCAAAGGGTTCCCACTTGGGGCAAGAGATGCACAGCCTGAAGCCTGGCTTAATCTTTAATTCTTTTGTAAGGATTTCTGCTCAGTGGGAGAACACTGCAGTTCCCATAAAGTATTGGGTACACTCTCCACACACCTGAATAGACAAGCTGAATGGCCTGGTTTGCTCAGGAGGAAAGATAATTGATTGATTGATAATAATTGATTGATAATTGAAAGATAATTGATTTCATTGAAAAGAAAAAAATATATGCTATGAAATCTCCAAACTCAAACTCAACCCAGTCTCTTAGATCCATTCAGAGACCTTCGCCATAGTTAAAGCTCCAGGACTGGAGAAACGGTTCCATGATTAAGAGCACTCACTGCTTTTGCAGTCCTAACACCCACGAAGCCGCTCACAACTGACTGTAAACTCATTTCCGGGAGAATCTGATGCTCTCTTCTGGACTCTTTATAGCACTGCACATATACAGTGTGTACAATGTAAGCAAACACTCGTACACATAAGTGTTTTGTTTTTTTTTTTAATGTTAAATAGAACTCCAGGGCAGGTGGTGATGGAGAAATATTTAGGCCTTTGGAGTCTTGAGAAAGTCAGCTGCCTAAGTTGTGTGCCTTTGTTTTCCTGTCTTGCCACTTGGGGCTGAAGGCATCAGTGAGACAGAACCTTTGGAGATGCAGCCTTCCCCATCCCATCCTCCAGAGCCCCGAGGCTCCACCCTGACTCCAGCACATGAGCCTCTGAAGTCCCTGTTTCAGGTCTGTCTTCTTTCTCATGAATTTCAAAACAGTTTCCAAAACACAGCCACGGTCACATACTTCCCTGCTTGTATTTTTGTTGTGTGCATGGCTTGGGTTGGCAGACAGTTAGCCGGGCGTGGTGGCGCACACCTTTAATCCCAGCACTCGGGAGGTAGAGGCAGGCGGATTTCTGAGTTCGAGGCCAGCCTGGTCTACAAAGCGAGTGCCAGGACAGCCAGGGCTATACAGAGAAACCCTGTCTTGAAAAAAAATAAAAAAAGAAAAAAAGAAAGAAAGAAAGGAAAGATCTAGTTCTGTTCTCAGGGGGTCTGCAGGCAATGTGGGAGGTGAGTTTCTCCTAGGCAACTTGATTTCCCTCATGGCCCCATCTTCTGGTCTCCCTTATGACACACATCACCTTATCACCTATCACAGATAGGTGGGTAGCATGTCATATGTCTACCCAAAGCACTAAATGTCTTTCTAGACTTCCTCCCTTGCCCTTGCTTTTGAGGCACATGGTATAGTGAGCTCATTCGGGCATTCAGAAAACCCGCTAGAAGCCTATAGAAAAGGAGTAACCTCTGGGTAAAGCTTAAGGAAGGTTCTGAGGATGATCTTTAGACCTCTTGGCCAAATGTCAATGTTTCTAGCACGTAGTCAAGTTATGGCAGGTTGTCATGACAACTGTAGCACATGGACACATATGGGTACCACCAGGTGAGGGTATAAAATGAGAAAGCCCTGATGTGAGCAGAGAGCAGTTCACAGAACCTGACAAGTGGCAGGGCTGTATGTCAGAACCTCCCATGAGGGTCAGGCCTAAGGAAGGGGTACCACTGCGAGAAGATCTGAGTATGGGCAGGAGTTTAAAAAGTCTCCGTGTAGGAGTATCAGAGGGAGTGGGATTGCAAAGAAAGTAACGATGAGCAGAGAAAAATGAGTCATGCAGGATGGGGAGGCCAGAGGTGGTCGGAACGGATTCCAGAGCTTGGCTGGGTGGCTGAATGCTATCATCAGTGTGTTTGCCATGTGTGTGGGAGGGAGGCGGCGTGATTTGTTTAAAGGATTCGGTTCAGGCAGGATATGCTGAAGGCAGTAGATGATTTTATGATGCAGGGTTGTTTTTTGATTCTAGAGTGTTTGTATGATTGGAAACAGGACAAGGCTAGTAGTTATCAAAGTTAAAAGCCTCACTGGGAGTTTGGTTTGGTCCACTGGAAAAGTCAGGAGCTAGAACCAGACACTGTCAATGTTGATTTGGACTGTATCCACCACATAGCACGAGGATATATGTAGGACATGAAGTCTTCCTTCCTCGGCACGTGCAAGGGCACCCAGCTCTTGGATACAGATGAAAACCTAAAGCATGTACTACTCAAAGTGACACAGGCTCACTCACTCAGGTGACTTGCTACATGGTGGGGAGAAAGTATTAAGGTCACGTTCTCCTCTCCTCTTTCCCTCCAGCTACTAAAAAGAATTTCATTTTGGCTGGCTCCATTTCTCTTCCTTCCTTGCCTTTTTAAAGAAAGTCCAGCATTTGCCAGTCTAGTAGCTTGGACCTTTATAATAGAAATGTGGAAAACTAAAGATGAAAAGCCAGCTTAGAGGTAAGGGGAAAGCTGAGTTGGGGGAAACGAAGGTGGGAGAGAAGCAGGAAGGAGAAAGTTTGAGAGAAAGAGAGAGATGGAGGATGGATGGAGAGAAGGGAGCATGAGACGGTGACTGTCCTGGACTCCTGCCCATGTTAACAACAGTCCCCAACTCCCCCTTCCTCTCTCAATTATAGCTCCTGAGAGGCGAGTGCTCTACCGCTAAGCTATACCCCTGCAGCCCTGTTTTAAGATTTAATTATCTTAATTTTATTTATTTATGTATGTGCCTCTCTGTGTGTGCAAGTGTGTGTGCCACGTGGGTAGAGGTCAGAGCTTTCAGGAGTAGGCTCTCTCCTTCTTGGGTTCTGGGGAATGGAACTCAGGTCATTACATTTTCACCTTTACCCACTGAGCCATCTCACTGGCCCACACATTTTTTTAAAAAGTTCTTTTAAATACTCTGCCTTTTTTCTTATCCAGGGCTGCAGGGCTGCTCCTCTTAGGGCAGTCCCATCCTGGTCTGGAGCTTTAGTCAGAATCAGAGAGGAGGAGGAGGAGATGCCCATGGGAAGCCCTAGATGTTCACACAGAGATTGCCCTTGCTGGCTCAAGACTAAGATCTACAGTAGCTGAGCACAAATTACCCAGTGCTACGGGGGGAACTCTAGAGAATGCAGAGAAAAGCTGCTGATGGTATCCTCTTTCCCTCTGAGGAAATGATTACCACAGACCTGCAGGACTCTGAGCTCGTGCTGATCTCACAGCCAACTGAAGGCAAAAAGTTCCAACAAATGCATCAATCTGCCCATGTCACTATCTGGTCTGCACCTCTCCACTCAAGCCACTCGAAGCCACAGATTCTGACTGTGGAAGGCAAAGCTGTCTTCTATATAGTCAGTCCTGTGGACCTTTGCTTAACAGACAGTTGAATTTTGGAGCCATTTCATTTGTTTTTGTGTGTTTGTTTGAGACGGGGTCTTGCCATGTAGCCCTGGCTGGCCTAGAGCTCATACTGTCTAGACCAGGTTGGGTTTGAATTTGTAGTCATCCTCTCGCACCTGCCTTCCAAGTGCTGGGACTGCAGGTCTGTGCCATCACCAGCCCAGAGCCACTTTCTTATCACAGTAGCTCCTAGCAAAGGCTAAGAATCTGAATAGTTGGCTCTAGAATCTCTCCAGGTCTAAATTTAGATGGGGACCAACATGGGGTATCTTTATGTAATGCCACTATGAAGAGTGTTTATGTGGGCACACACTGAAGAGTGGCCCTTGTACCTTCCTTCATAAGGCCTTCTAGAAAATCCAAAAAGGAATCACACGTTATATGCTGGTGAAAATCACGAGGTTTCTTTCCCTAAATTCTTTCTATTCTGGTACAGTACAGAGCTCAGGATCTCACCATATTTCTTGCCTTTGGTGGGTGCGTGAAGAGGCAACTTAGTAATGGAGGTGCAAGTTCTAGATAGAAAGTTCTAGTTCTTCACTGTCCATTTGTCCGGATTTAAAATCTCACAGGAGATAACATCTCTGTGAGGGACTGAGAGGATTTCCTGAGTATTTTAACTGAAGAGGGAAGCCCCACCCTAAATGCAGATGGCATCACCCCAGGAGCTGGGGTCCTAGACTGAATAAGAAGGAGAAGAGAGCAAACTGAGCTGAGCACAGACCCTCCTGTTGCCTGACTGTGGACTGTGAGCAGCTGCCTCCTGTTTCTGCACCTCTGTGTTCCCTGGCATGGTGGACCATCTCCTCTCAATCCATGAGTTAAAACAAACCCTTCATCCTGTAAGTTTGCTTTGCCTTGAGTATTTTGTCACAGCACTGAGGGCAGTGAGTAATGCAGTGTCCTTGGGGATACCGAGACCCCATGGCTAGTGTCAAAAGGCTAGCCACCATGGCAACTTATTATGTAATTAAAAGAGGCTGAACTGAGTCGAACTGACAGCATATTTCCAGGGTTCCCCAGGGGACAGCTAAACAGTCAGCTGAAGTTGAAAACGACAGATCTCTATCTATCTTCATGTTGTCCCTGAGAGCAATCAGAGCCCCTGAGAAGGGTCTCAGACAGGAACAATGTATTAAATGTAACCCAATAGAGTGATAAACACTAGACAACAAAATTTATTATTGTTTAGGTAAGGCCCATTCTTTGACTTTAAAAAGCCCATTTTGACCAATTTCATATAGCAATTTCATGGGGACGTTTGCTGCAACTCATCATCCCCGTGGTTAGATGCTATTCGACTTATTTACCATTGCGCTCATCAGTCTATGTGAACTTGGAGTCATAGACCATAGCTAATATTTTTTATGTAAGCCCTTTTGTTGTTGTTGTTGTTGTTGTTGTTGTTGTTGTTGTTGTTGTTTGAGACAGGGTTTCTCTGTATAGCCCTGGCTGTCCTGGAACTCACTTTGTAGACCAGGCTGGCCTCGTACTCAGAAATCTACCTGCCTCTGCCTCCCGAGTGCTGGGATTAAAGGCGTGTGCCACTACATCTGGCTGTAAGCCCATTTTTATAAAAAAGCTTATAAAATGTTAAAATTTTAAAGTAGGAATGAGGAAGAAAAAGGGATGGAAAGATAAAGAAGAAGAAGAAGGGAGGGAAGGAGGGAACGACAGAGGGAAAGAGAAGAGAGGGATGGGGGAAGAAGTGAAGCAGGAAGGAAAGAAAAAAATCAAAGAGGGTGAGAGATATGTAGCAGGTAAAGAATTCTAGGCACTTTGGAACTCAAGGGCAGACCGCAGCTCTTGCCACTATTGTATGGTTTTGCTGTCCTTGTGTGAGGCAGGGCTCCTGCAGCCCAAAGTGATCTCAAACTCACCATGTAGCCAAAGATGACCTTAAACTTCTGATCCTCTTTCCCCTCCCTTCTAAGTACCCAGACCCCAAGAATGAGCCACCATACCCAGGCCAACTGAGTCTTTGGCATAAAGGACACTGCTTTAGTTCCTGTCAATACCTCTCCCAGCAGATCCCCTATTCCCCACTTTTATTTGAAAATAGGCTGTACCCTTCCACCATCTGTCCACATAGTGACTCCAGAGGCAAGTGGGTGTGGGTCCATAAATCAGTGTATCTCGAATGGATAAGTTCCTACTCAAGTTGAAGTGTTTATTAATTCTCAGAGATGCCTGGAGTGTAAATCAAGAGTTAGAGTATTCCCAAGTTTCAATGAAAAGAGACAGGGGACTGGAGAAATGACTCTGTAGTTAAGAGCACTGGCTGCTCCTCTAAAGGACCCAGGTTCAAGTCCCAGCATTTACCTGGCAGCTCACAACTGTCTGTAATCTAGATCTAAGTGATTTGACACCCTCTCGTAGACATACATGTAGGCAAAACACCAGTGCACATAAAATTAAAGAGGCAGAGAGAGAGAGACAGAGAGAGACAGAGACAGAGACAGAGAGAACAAACTTGGGGTAGTGGGTAAACTGTTTGAACCCCCAGGACTTATGTAAAAAGCCAGGCATAGTGACCTGCATCTGGAACTCTAGTGCTAGGTATTGGGGAGAAAGGTGAATTCTGAGGGATTGCCAGCCAACCAGTCTTGTTGAAACTGGCAAGTTCTGGATTCAGTGAGAGATCCTGTCTCAAAAAAAAAAAAAAAAAGGTGGAGAGTGTTGGAGAAAGACCCCAGACCCCAGATCCCAGCCTCTATGTCCCAACTGATGCCAAGCACACGGAGTTCAAAGAAGAGAAAGAGGAGAAGAGGAGAGTGAGGAGAGAGGAGGGAGGAAGGAAGGTGCTGACGGCTGCAGACCATCAACATCTCACAGCCTGTTTTCAAAATTGCATCATTGGCCCAGCCCAAGGCTTGCTTTGATTGGCACAAACAAGAGACCTGGAGGATCTAAGTTGGGGAGGTTATAAAGCTGTGCCTGGACGTCAGAGAAGATGTTGAGAAGGAATTCTGGGAAATTCCTGTCAGAAAGTCGGCAGGAACACTCCGTAGGAGGCACTTAGGCCTTTTATTTTCAGAATTCCTCTGCTAAGTGCCACCAGCAGCAAATCGGAGCTCTGTTCATAGCCCTGACAGCTAAAGTAAGACAGATCAGAATGTCAAGGCCGAGAAAATGACGGCAAAATTGGGAGGTTCGCCATGAATTGTGGCAGCATGATTCAGGAAAACACATCTAATAACATTTAATCAAATACCCTTTGCCCGCTAAGCTCAGCAGCTTTTATGCCCTTCAGTTTCTCCAGCGCTGACTCCAAGAACACATTATTCCAAGGCTTTATTAGACACTAGCTCTCTTTGTATTTTGAAGCAGGCCCAGGTTAATTGTTTTCAGATCTGGTTTTTGGCAATGGTGGGGTTCAGATTTCTTTTGAATTTGATGAAGAATTACCAGTTGGAGCCAGTTTAATGAGGTGAGAGAGATGTCCGATTAACTGAGAGGTCTGTGGCAGGTGACAGCTCAGTTTTGTAAGGCAATTAAACATACTCTGTCTGCTTGGGGGTAAAAAACCCAAGCACTTTTCACCGCATTACAGGTAGCAAATGCCTGGTTTAGAAGTACAATGAGGATACGCCCTGTTTTCTAAAATCCGAACAGCCACCCCTCCTGGAGTCATGAAGCATAAATTCCTTAATAAAAAAGGACCTACCTTGTATCACTGGTGACTTGGGGGCTTGCTAGAGGTAGACTCGGGGTCTCAGGTATGCTAAGAAGGATGCTCCATAATTGAGCTACACTCCCAGTCGTTCAATGGTAAGTTGTTTTGTGTGTACTAACTTGAATTAATTAATCAGCTAGTTAACCATTTCTCTTGTAATGCTGTTTTAACTTTTATTTACCTATGTGTGTATCTGCGCATACGGATATAGATGCCTGAGGGGCCAGGGAAGGTAGAAGTTGGTGTCAGGTCCTCTGGAACAGGAGTGACGGGCAGTTGTGAGCCCCATGAGGTGGATGCTGTGAACCAAACTTGGGTCCTCTGGAAGGGTAAGCAAGTATTCAACTCCTGAGCCCTCTCTCTAGCTCCAAATTACTTAATTTACTTTGAAGTGCTGGCATGGATCCCAAAGCCCTGTGCATGCTAGGCAAGTGACCTATTACTCAGCCACACCCTGAGCCCTGTATCAAGTTTAATACAGTGGTTCTCATCCTCTGGGTAGAGACCCCTTGGTGGGAGGTTAAATGATCCTTTCACAGGAGTCTCCTAAAGTTGTCAGAAACCACGAATATTTACATTACAATTCATAACAGTAGCAAAAATTACAGTTATAAAATAGCAACAAAAATAATTTTATGGTTGGGGGGATCCCCATTGTATTAAAGGGTCACAGTATCAGGAAGGTTGAGAACCACTGTGGCTAATACATGGATCACCTAACCTGTGATGATTCCACATACAGTGACATTATTAAGTAAGAAAAGTACATAGTAGTATACATAATATCACTTTTGTTACTACATCTGACATAANAAATAGCAACAAAAATAATTTTATGGTTGGGGGGATCCCCATTGTATTAAAGGGTCACAGTATCAGGAAGGTTGAGAACCACTGTGGCTAATACATGGATCACCTAACCTGTGATGATTCCACATACAGTGACATTATTAAGTAAGAAAAGTACATAGTAGTATACATAATATCACTTTTGTTACTACATCTGACATAACCTTTAATCCTCCTGCCTCCACCTTCCAAGTGCTGGGATTGCAGTTTGTGCCATCATGCCCAGCTTATGTGGAACTATTTATTCACTATCCTTTCTATAGACTGAAGTCTCTTCTTCTAACAGCTTTGAGGAATACAGATGCCAAAGACATCTGGTTCTGCAGAAAAAGAAACAGAGGCAAAGATCATGGAACCAGCCAGCATCCTGCTCAGGACTGGTCCTCGGGCACTATAGATAGCATTAGAAACTAGGCCCTTAACCCCAGTGAAAGTCTTCCTCTCAGACAACATAATGTTTGGGAAAACACCTAGCAGGGCAAAATGATAGGGCTGGAAATCACCAATTAGAGCAGCAACAGTACCCTGTAATCAGGCAGCCAGAGCTCCTGCCTGGCGAGTGGGACTTTCCCTCTCAAACATGGTGCTGGAGATTAAATCAGAGCCTCATAGGTGCCCTGCAAGTACTCCAGCACTGAGTTCCATCCCCAGACCTCGGAGCGTACATTTTAACAAGTGCTCCAGGGAGAAGGCCTATGCTCTTGAGAAACCCGGGCTTTTGGAGCCCAAGTTCATGCAGGTCTGAAATCACCTCATGCAACTTAAGCTGGTGTAGCACAAGCTTCAGGTGAGCTCTCCAGCCCTCCCGAGCCTCAGATGCAAATGAAATATGAAGAGTGTTCTCTCTCTCTCTCTCTCTCTCTCTCTCTCTCTCTCTCTCTCTCGTTCTCTTGAGACAGTCTCACAGTATAGCCCTGGCTGTCCTGGAGCTCACTCTTTAAACCAGGCTGGCTTTGACCTTACAGATACCGTCCTGCCTCTGCCTCTTGAGTGCTGGGACTAAAGACTGTATGCTATCCTGAGTTCTTATATACAGATGCACACCACTTCATCAAGATGATGGCCAATGAATCACAAGGGGGAATTCCAAGAGAAGTAAAGAAGAAGATGACTTAAAGAGATGGAAACCATATCTCTACTTAAAGATTCAGAAGGCAACAGGTGAGACCAACAACTTCCAATAAGACTCTTCTTTGAGGGCTGGAGAGATGGCTAAGTGGTTAAGAGCACTGGCTGCTTTTCCAGAGGTCCTGAGTTCAATTCCCAGCAACCACATGGTGGCTCACAACCCTCTGTAATGCGGATCTGATGCCCTCTTCTCATGTATCTGAAGACAGCAACAGTGTACCCACATACATGAAATAAATAAATCTTTATAAAGAAACAGACTCTTCTTTGAAGGTGGAATGCCTCAGACTCGGGAGGGCTGAGCTAGTGTAGGAAGAGAGCCTTGGTAACCACACATCCTTAAGGTGGGGTAGGAACTAGCTGAGACATAGATGCTACCTGTCAAAGAGCATCTGACTCTATCTCTGGAAGCAGTGGGTCACCTGGTGACAAAGAGAGCTTTCCAATCCAATAAGTTTACTGAGTTCAGGCAGGCTACTGAGTAGATGAGCCTGGCCTGTCAAGATATTTGATATACCAGTCATTTCTTCTGAGCACAGCTGACTCTCTCAGCACATCCCAGACTCATCTCTAGACGGCGGCGCTGGGAAGGATGGGGCACCCCTTCTTCTCCCTTCTCTGTCTACTCCATCCATCGCCGAAAGACAAGCACCCATCCACTCACTTGCCCACTCACTTCTAGGGTTTTCTGGTAAACACTTCTTAACTCCAATGTTATGATTTGGGGAAAAGCTAAGATCCACTACCTTCCCGCCACATTCCAGTGTGGGCATGGGTGGCCAACCAAGAGGCTCTGGGCCCTCTTGATGGCCACTCAAGGGCACTTCTTCTAAACTCAAGAACTGCGTCACCTTGTCCTTATTGTGAACTGAAAATGGAGACATTGGGAGTTAAAGACAGTCATGTCCCCAGCAGTGGAAAGAGCCTGCCTGAAAGGGTGCCGACCAAAGAGAGAGGCGAGGGGTCAGCAGGATGGCTCTGGAATCCTGGTTAGTCACGCTCAAGCTCTGGTTAGTCATAGTGCCCAGCTGGCCCTTTGCCCTTCCTGTCATCAGGCTGTGTGAGTTAATGAACACCCATTTTTTTCCAGAGCAGTTCAAATTTGGTTTTGTGTCTTGCAATCCAAAGACTCCTGACAGACATATGCTTGGGCTCCTGGAGCCAGAAAATCACGAGGAAGCACGTGATCGTTCTGCACCTCCCTTCCATCAAGACTCGAGATCTGAGTAATCTGGAGGGCACATGTAGCCTAGAAGTGAGACAGTGGAGCAGGGGCACCAGGCTGCCCACTTCTGCAAAAGCACAGCTGGGGGCAGACTGTTAAAGTCCATGCAAACAGAAAGCAGAAAGAGGCCAGATCAACTCAGACCCAATAAAAGCTGGAGTCGACATTAGGTCAACTTAATTTCAATAAATACGCCTTGGAGTTGTTCCTATAAAAACTGTGTGTGTGTGTGTGTGTGTGTGTGTGTGTGTGTGTGTGTGTGTGTGCATGTGTGCATGCGCAGATGCGCGCGGACATGTATATGTATGTGTGCACATGAATATGAGTATGTCTGTATGCATGTGTGTGAGTCTGTGTGTGTGTATATGAGTGTATGTGCACATGTGTGACTATGTATGCAAGTGCTGTGGGTATGTGTTTGTGAGTGTGCACATGTGTGAGAGTGTATTCGTGACTGTATATGAGAGTGTGCACATGTGTGAGAGTGTATGTGTGTTTGTCTGTGTAAAAGAGTTGTGTAAGTGTGAGAGTGTGTGCACATATGTGAATGTGTGTTGTGAGTTTGTATATAAGTTTATGTGTATGTAGTGTGTGTATGATATGTGAGTGTATGAATGTGTGTATGCATGTGAGAGTGTAGGTGTGTGTGAGTGTGAATGTGTGCATGTGTGTGAATGTGTGTATGCGAAAGTATGTATGTATATTTGTGTGAGTGTATGTGTGTGTGTGATGTGCGTGTGTGACTGTATTTGTATGTGTGAATGTATGTGTGTGTGAGTGCGTGTGTTTATGTGTGCATGCATCTCTCTTTATAGAGATGGGTATTTATATACCCACGTTGGGTGTCCTGTTCTATCAGACTCACCTTACTTGAGGCAGAGTCTCTCACTGAACCTGAACCTGAACATTTGTATTAGTTATCTTTTTCTATTGCTCTGATAAAATGCCATGTTCAAGTCAACTTATAAAAGAAAGCATCTGATTCAGCGTACTGTTCAGAGGCTAGCGGCCATACTGTTAGAGCAGAGGTGTGCTGGCAGGAACAGCCGAGATCTCACATCTCAAAACCACAAGCAGAAATGAGACAGAGGGCTCTGGAAATGGGAAGAAGAATCTTTCACGACCTCAAACCCTGTTCCCAGTGAAACGCGTCCTCCAACAAGGCCACACCTCCCAATGCCTCCTAAAAATGTCAACCAACTGGGGACCAAGTCTTCAAAAATATCAGCCTGTGGAGGCCATTCTCATCCAAACCAGTATACCATTTCAGTTGGGCTGACTTGCCAGTGAACCCTGGAAATCTATCTCCACCTCCCAAGACTGGGGTTCTAGGCACATACACCCATCCCAGCCCTTCTACATGGGTGCTGGGGATTTGAACTCAGATCCTTGTGCAGTGAGGTAGGTAGGTACTCCTGCACGATGAGTCATCCCCTTAGGTCCCAAGACTTGTTTTGATAAAACTTTATAAACATAGCTAGATAGCCCATAGTTTGGTAATTTTATCCTTTAAAAATATCGCATTAAATTGTAGCTCATTTTTTTAAATTAATATACTCTCTTCTTTGGCAGTTTTACTCAGGTACCTAACACATTCTGGTTACTTCCCTCCCACTTCTACCGGCTCCCCTTCTTCTCTGCATACTCCCATATTCCATATTCCCCTACCCACAACTTTTTGTTATAGAATTTAACCAGGGCTACAGAATCTGTGTGACCATGAATTTGAAACTATCCATTGGAGTCTGGTGGGCTCACCTGGCAGCATGCAGTAAGATACTTTGTCTCCCCATCTCCCTCAGACTCTCCCTCAGCAGCTGTCCCAGTTTGCTTTCTGTTGCTGTGATAAGACAGTGACTAAAACTAACTTGGGGGTGAGGTGTGTGTGTGCAGGATATGGCTTATTATGCTCCACAGGTTAGAGTCCTTCACCGAGGAAAGCCATGGTAGGAACTCAGGCAGGTCTCTGGAGGCAGGAATTGAAACAGAAAGTACAGAGGAACTTGGCTTAATGGGTCCTTCCCAGCTCAGCTACCTTTCTTACACAGCCCCAGGAACGGCGCCAGCCACGGTGGGAAGCACCCTCCACATCAAGCACCTCCTATATCAATCAATCATCAGAAAAAAAAAAAAACCAAACAGATATGGCGGTGGGCTGACCCGATGGAGGCAATGCAGCAGTTGAGGTTCCCTCTTCCCCAGTGTGTTAGGCTGACAACCAAGACTGGCCGTCACTGGCCAATAGTTTAGCAGTATGTGGTGGGGGTCTGTGAGCCCCTTCCCCATCCATAGCTGGCTGTTGGGTGGTGGCCTGACCTGGAAGGCCCAGTGTCGGTTAGAGCAGCTGTTGTGTGATCACAGATTATGATTTGTATTGATTACTCAGATATGGCAAACCAGACACTTGATCTGCTCTTCTCCTGAGGCTGGTCCTCAAAACAGAGAGGTCCTGTGGTCCAACTCCATACAGTTCTTCCTTGCTACTGCAATGGAGACTCTAGGGCACACTGTCTGCTGACTCCCTTCTCAACAGTCGGGGCTGAGTCTGTCTGCTTGTCTCTCTGAGAAGGAACTCCTTCCAAAGACAGAATTGATTGGTTGGGTTTTTTTTTTGGGGGGGGTCTCACTCTGTAGCTCAGGCTGATCTAGAACTCACCGACTGGCTTCAGACTCATGGAAATCCTCCTGCCTCAGTCAGCCTTCTGAGTGTTGAGATTACAGGTATGAGTTACTATGCCCTGCTTTCCAAAGTTTTTGTTGTTGTTGCTTTTGTTTTTTTTTGTTGTTGTTGTTGTTGTTTTGTTTTTTGTTTGTTTGTTTGTCTTGAGGCAGGGTTTCATGTAGCTTAGGCCGATTCAAATTCTTTGTGTAATTAAATACAGACCTCATACTTCAATTCTCCTGCCTCAGCCTCCTGAGTGCTGCTGAGATTGCAGGCATGCACCACCATGCCCTGCTGATCCAGTGCTAGAGACTGAGCCCAGGGTATTATGTGTGCTAGGCAAACTCTCTTATTAATGGAGCTCTACCCACTCTTCCCCCAAGACGGAACTTTGTACCTGTGGAGGCCAAAAGAGGGTATAAGATCTCCTTGAGCTGGAGTTACCTGACTGTGAGATCCCTGACCAAGGTTCTGGAAACTGAACTTGGCTGGTCTGCAAAAGCAGCAAATACTTTTTTTTCCCCCAGAGCTGAGGACTGAACCCAGGGCTTTGCACTTCTTAGGCAAATGCTCTACCACTGAGCTAAATCCCCAACCCCGAGCAGCAAAGACTCTTAACTGCTAGATCAAATGCATTGGCTAAAATCAGAATGCGTTTAAAAAAAAAATGTTATGGTGTACCTTTTAAACCATGCTGGTGGATCTCCCTCACCCCTGACCATCTTTTAAATCACTCCAACACTAAAATGGAAAGGGTTCAGGGAAATCAGACTGGCATGTTTCAGCTATCTAAACAATACGTGTCACCACGCTGATTCATCTGTCCAGCTCCAAGAAGCAGAACTTGTAAAAGAGTACAAATTCAAAGCACATTGGTGTCTGTAGTTTTCAGATCAAATTCCAGGTGTCATCTGTGTCTGTGAAGAGTGTTTGTGCATCTACATACTTTGTGTGTATATACAAGTGATGGCTAACTCAAGTGGACCTGGCTGAGAGATACCCAGAGAGGTGGTAAAAGCATCATTTCTGGACATATCCCAAAGGGTTAGTGATATACTGAAAGACAGGGTAAAGGTCTGCCCTCACCAATGTGACGGGAACCATCCAATCTGTTGAGGGCATGATGAAGCAAACGTGTGAAGGAAGGGCTGGTGTGTTCTTTGCTCCCACCGAGACGTCCAGCCTTCCTTGTTCCAGCTCCTTAGACCTTTGAACTCAGGCTGGGACTTAACATCTTCAGCTCCCCTGGTTTCTGGCTATTAAATTTGGATTGAATTAGACCACTGACTTCCCTGAAGTCAGTCTTGAAGGCAGTGGGTCTTGATCTATCTAATCAAGTCTGAGACAATCTCCTCACATGCACCTCATATTCACCCTATTTTTCTTAATTTGGAGGGTGAGTCTGGACACTGAGTAACATGCACAGCTAGGCAGGTGTATGTGTACGTATGTATATACATAAGCACTTGGCTTTGCAAAATGATCTCAAATGTAGGTGGGCCATGACCAAGCTGAGAGTAGAGTCACCTCTTACAAAACCATTTCTCTGCAGATGTGGGATCTGGCCAGAGACTCAGCGGTGGGACCCGTGTCTTACTTTCTAAGTGGCTTATTTCTCAGCCCACAAGCCATCTCTTTTGATGAGCAACTGCTGATGATGTCATCGCTTTGCCTGTAGAGTCAGGCTAATGCCGAGCCCCATGCTTTGGTACTGGAGCCTTGTGACTAAAATAAGTGCTGTTTATTATTATTACAGTCACTTTGCCAACCACACCAGGAGAATTTCTTCCCTTCTTTGTATCCCCTGACATTAAAAAGGACAGGGATCAAGGCTTATTCTGACAGTTTAAGCCATCTGTGTCACCGTGCTGATTCAAAAGCAGACTAAATCTGGTTTCTCTTTCTCTCTTAGATTGACACCGAGGCTGCTGGGTCTTTGGTGTTGTGCTGTGCACGGTTTTGACTGTGTATAAGGCAGAGCTAAAGCCCAGGAGGGACACTGAAGGACCTTGGCTCAGACCTTGGAGGGAGGGAGGTCCTGACATACAGGCCTGGCTTGGCAAGTCTTGTAGACAGAAGGCTGGGCACATGCCCACAGACACTGACTTCCTGTGAGTGCCCTTTAGATGGGGAACTGTTCTCAGCACTGGCTCCTCCAGGCAGGACCTTGACGAGAGCCTCATGCTACAGTTGTTTTGGCTCTCAGTGTCTATGCCGTCACCAGGGCCAGGACTATAGTGTGTTGGGTGTGCTCTTGCTCTGTCCTGCACCCAATTTGTGCTTCACATTTCTGATTCGATTTTAGGCTCGGGGACTTAGGAAGCATATCTATTTTCACATCACCGTGTTTCCAGCACCAGGCACCACAGTAACTGCTTTATAAATGTTTGTTCAATGACAATGTCTCTGTACAATGAGTTCTCAAGAAGCTGCAGGCAAGCCCGAGGCTGGTTAAATGCCACCAAATCCAGCTTCAAGCCAGACACTTGAGCCAATTACTGGCTACATTTTGGGCATGTTAGTTAGTCATACCAAGTCTCAATTGTCTATACTCTAAAGCAGGGATATGTCATAGGGTTATTAGAAGATTAATATTAGACACTACTCATGACAGCATCGCGGCACTGCACTGTCCTTCCCATTGTTTTCTGTATCCCTCATGAGATAATTATGTATGCTTATTCCATTCCAAGAGACTTTCAGAGCTACTTTATGGGAAGGGTGGAATGCCCCATCGCTCCCACGCTAGGCCCAAGGGAACATAAACAACAGGTGGCATAGCCAAGTGTGAATCGTGTGAGTCACGTGTGGCTCTGCCGGTGCCTTTTTCTCCTCTATAAGTGACCATGCACCACACATGGGGGTGCCCTCCCCATCCTGAGTCCTAGAATGAAGCCACCGAGGATGGATCCATAAATACACCTATAAAAAACATAAAATAGGAACAAGCTAGGTATGGTGAGCCATACCTATAATCCCAGATCTAGGAAGGGGGAGGCTATCTTTGGCCGCATAGCAAGTTCAAGGTAAGCCTTGGCTACATAAAAGTCAAAAATCCAGTAAGAAAGAAAGAAAGAAAGAAAGAAAGAAAGAAAGAAAGAAAGAAAGAAAGAAAGAAAGAAAGAAAGAAAGAACTATGAGCAATGACATCCCACTGCCGGGCTACACATTACAGCCCCAGAGCTTAGAGAGAAAGCTGACTGATACAAGGGGCATGCCACCACATAGGGGTTGAGTAAACTCTTCAGGATGGATGGGCAATCCTGAAGCCTCTTTCATGCCAACCGTTCCCACACACTTCTGCTTCTGCAGTGTGACATTCAGTCAGTTCAGTCACCGCAGCAAACTCAGGCTGCATTTGATGGCGTAAAGGGGGAGCAGGATTACCATTTCAAATATTTTTACTTATTTACCAGTGTGTGCGCACATGCTATGTGCTGCAAGGGTGTGCAGGTCAGAGGGCAACCTTCAGGAGGATATTTCTCTCCTTCCACCACCTGGGTCCCAGGGATCAAGCTCAGGTCCTTGTGTTTGGTAGCAAACGCCTTTGCCCATCAGCTATCTCGCTACCTCTGGGAATTGTTTTTAACGGGAGGCAAAGCTGAATCATTCTCCCAGGGTTTACCAGTTCCACTTAGAGTTCAGGAACTCCACCCAGCATGCCTTTCCTGGATTGTTCATTCCAGCTGATCGTCTACATTTACTGAATCTCACTGTCTGTATTTACAGAGCTATGACCAAAGAGCAGTTTGCCATGTGTCCTGTCCTTACCACTGCAAAGCACACAAGGCCCGGGGCAATGTCGTGTGAATCAAGCTTCCATCCCATGCCAGAACTGGTGAGGATTACTACTTCTGTGTCGCTCCCTGTAGACGGTGGTGGGCCATGTGCTGTGGCTTCCCCTTCACCAGGCACACACCTGGTGGGAGGGGTGGGCATTGCTCTTCTAAAACAAGGTGAAGTAGCCGGGCTTTGAGAAGGGACAAGCTCCCCACAGGCTGCAGCTCACACAGCTGGCCATGACATCTGGACTGGAAGCAGAGGCCCCAGCCTTTGGGACAGCGACCTTTTCTCCATGTTAGGGTGCCCCCATGCTCATTCATGGCCACGGTCCCTTCTGCTTGTTCTAGACTGCGTGATATTCAGCCTCTGCCGGAATAAACCCCAAGACCAAGGTCTCTGTTCTTCACACATTACATTGCCCAAGGACTGTCCTAGACTAAGGAATGAGAAGAGGCAGTGGGCACTTGGAAAGCTGGCACAGCCTTATTTTTCTTCACCAACAGGTACCCAGCGAACCTTTTTGTTTGCTTGTTTGCATGTGAGGCCATGCAATAAGCAAGCACAGGTGGTGGTCATGAGCTTTCATGGGGTGGCCTCCTTGTCCTAAAGCAAGTTACCATTAGCCGAAGGACAGACCTGTGAACAGTGAGATGGACAGATGACAAGGCTTTTCTTATGGGGATAGAAAAGAGAGAGTTAGTGGGTGTGAAGGAGATATGAACTCTGACAAGGGTGAGAGCAGGCTGTGGCAGCCCTGGCCCAGAGGGATGAGTAATTTTTCTGTAGGCAGGCACGGTGGAGAACATTTTAGAGGAACAGGACGTTCTGGACAGGGAGATGGTCCAGACTGGAGCAGGGATTATGCAGTGAGTCATATGCTGGGAAGCCTGGGTTGAAACCCAAATTTACAGCAGGTAAATCCCAGCCTAACATGATCTTGTTTTACCGTTATAATCTAGACACACACACACACACACACACACACACACGCACGCACGCACGCACGCACGCAACACACACACACACACACACACACACACACGCACACGCACGCACGCACGCACGCGCGCACGCACACACACGATGTGCTTTGATACAGAGTATAATGTAGCCCAGGCTGGTCTCAACTCATTATGTAGCAGAAGATGACCTTAAGCTCCTAATGTTCCTATCTTCAGAGTGCTGGGACTATAAGCCCACTCACTTCTATAATAAATATTATCTTAATCCAGCTCTTGGGGGAGGCTGAGTTCTACACCAGCCTGGCCACTGTGGGATCTTTTCTCAAAGCAGTAACAACAGCAACAATAAACTCTTCAGTTCAGGCTTAGCTTTGCCCAGAAAAGCTGAGATCTGGGAGGAAGTTCAAATCTTTCTAGGATGTGTGGAACTCAGAGGCAACATCCCCAAGCAGCCTGAGGCTTGGAAAACAGTTTCCCATGGATGAGTAGGCCATTAGTCCAGACAGCAAGGGGGGGATCTCCCTTCTTTGCAAAGAAGAGTTAAGAATAAACCTGAAATAAGCATAGCTAAGGAGACAAAGCAAAAGCTTGAAACCCAAGCGCAGACAATGAAACCGAGTCATTCACTGTTTAAGTTACTTAAGAAGCATCATCTAAGGTCCACAATGGTTCTGGACATTTGGGGCAAGACCATCGAATAAAAATCCCTGCCCTTCTGAAGTTTTTTTTTGTTTGTCTTTGTTTTGAGCTATATATAGCCCAGGCTGGCCTGGAACTTTCTATATAGTCCAGGCTGGCCTGGAGCTTATGGCAAGCCTCCTGACTCAGCCCTCCAGAGAGCTGGAATTGCAGGCTTGTGCCTCCACGTCTGGTTATTGGAATTTCCTGTTTAAGGGGACTCTCAGCATCAGGTCGTGTTTTCTGTTTGCCTAAGGTGTTGAGTCTATGTGAGTAGACACTTGCTAATTCAGACAGACTCTACATATACCCAGACTTCAGTCTTGAAGGGCTTGTGAAGGCCAGGACCATGGCATTGCAGAGGACCACTGGAGGTAGGCCCTCAGGAAAAATGTGGCATCTTCCTCTGAGGACCCTGGGTCAGAGGGAATCTCAAAAAAAAAAAAAAAACCCACTGAGACCAACCTGTTTGCAAGACTAGGAAACTTGGTGTTTCTTGTCCATGGTGTATGGACTAATGCCTGTTACCCACTGTGGCTAATCTTTAGGAGTCAGGGTGACAGAGAAAGGCACTAGAAGGCAGGACAGAGGAGAGGGTAGTCCCTGTCCCAGAGGCAAAACAACAGACATGAGTGGATTCCTTTGGCCTAGACCACCAGGTGTGGGGATGTAGAGTCCTTGCTCCTTTCCTGGCTTGACAGCCTTCCTCATTTCTAGATATCAGCTGGAGTGTCTCATCTTAAGTAAGGCCTTCTCAAGGGAAGCCTGAATGTGTCCTTGTGAATGCACATGTACACACATGTGTTAGGTCTCATGGGCTATCCATAGAGCAAGAGATGAGATCAACCTCGGTGATAGGAAGGTTTCTAGTGGGTAGATGAAAGCCAGCATTCCTCAGGAATTTGTGAAGCCATTTCCCCTATCTCTGGCTGAAGCCACCTATGGTGTCCATCAGCATATCAAAGCTGGCCTCCACTCCTTCAATACTATAAGTACCTGTTATACATTTCAAAGTTCATGCTAGCATCCTAGACCTTTCCTCCTCCCAGCTCCTCCTCCTTATAAACAGGACCCCTCCTCCCTTGCTATTCTCTTGTACTCTCTGTGGACTATGCTCCTTCTCTATCTTGATAGTCCTTTCCTCTCACTATGTTCTAGTCTCTATCTCTCACTATCCTGCTGTCTCCACCATTCCCTCCCACTCTCTCCCTTCTCTAGCCCTGGCCATGTCCAGTCTGTTTATTTCTGTCTCTCTCTCTGTCTCTCTCTCTGTCTCTCTTTCTGTCTCTCTTTCTCTCTCTCTCTCTCTCTCTCTCTCTCTCTCTCTCTCTCTCTCTCTGTGTGTGTGTCTCACTGCTCTGGCTTTTTCCTCCGGATATTTTCTATCTTATTCACAATAAAAACTTTACCCCAAAAGTGGAGCAGTTATGTCAGCAGTTTCTTTCCTGAACCCCTTCATATATAACACGCATCTGTGCATATCTGTCTATGCGCAGTTATACTGTGTTTGTGCATGCTCATGGTGTCTGAGGGTGTGCAGGGAAGAACTGTCAGGCCAGAGGTCCTTGCATTTGGTCCTGTGGTGGCTTTTTGTCACTGTCATCTCTGAGCTTAAGTGTCCCTGCTGATGCCATGCTCCACAGAACTGAAGCCACAGCATGAGCTAGGACACACCATGAAAAGCAGAGGATGATGTCATGCCACTGAAAGAGGTCCTGAGATAGACAACTGATGGCTATGGCTTGCGCTTTGCCTGACAAGACAGCCTTTCAGGTTCCCAGCAGACTACCGGGAATAAAGAAGCAAAGAAAAGGGCTTCTTGGTCAGCCCTGACAATCACATGAGACTCCCGAGGGCTCCCTCCCTAATTTCTTTGTGCTGATTGTGGGGCTGGGAGCCAGTTATGACTGGTAGATGCTGGAGTAGGAGAAAGGTGGCTATCCTTACACCCCATGAAAGGTGCAATCAGACCTCTCAACTAGCCAGAAGAGCAGGGACTTTTGTCTTGGGGAATTCCTGCCTCCCTTCTTGCTGCTGCTGTGGTTTGGAGTCCCCAGGGAAAGTCCCTGAGAGTTGTGGTTGCTTCAGATTAAGCTGTAACCAGGAAAAGAGAGAGCTGCGCCCAAGGAGACAATGCAACACACGCTGGCCACTATCAATTTCCATTTTCTCTTCAACTCCTGGTTTTAGTTTCTTTTTACTGCAAGCTGAGAGGTTTTCCCTGGTTATCAGGCCTCCCATAGCTGCTGATCCAGCAAGGGACTGAGGCTGCAGGACAGGACAGGCCCTTACTGCTCTGGTGTCTTCCAAACAAACCCAAAGCCAAGGCTTTGTGGATTCTGAGGGCTGACTCTACTTATCATCATCCTGTTCCCTGGGAAAAGTGCCCAACAGGTGAGATCTGGAGAGGCATGCAGAGTTCCAGATTTCTTCATCAGACTCCATATCCTCAGACCTAAAACCTTTATTACCCATCAGTCTCTCATCCATCCATGTATCCATCCATGTATCCATCCATCCATCCATCCATCCATCCATCCATCCACCCACACAAACAAATGTTTAAACAAATGTTTATTGGGTCCATTTTGTGTACCAAGCACTGTGCTGGGCACAGGGCTTACTGAAGAAAAAGAGGTTCCACCCCATAGTTGAAAAGTCCATCTCATCTAGTAGGGACCATCAGTACCCAGATATCCATAGGCTATCCAGACTATTGAAGCAGAGACCCACTTGGCTTCTGTGACATCTCAAGCCACACACTTAAATATAACTCTGGTAGAGGAGTCACAGCTTTGGGTTCCTGTTACAGCTTTCTCAAGCCCCTTTGAAGAGGCTCGAAGAGTCTTCTACTTTTTAAAAATACTTCTTTCTTCAGTAAAGCGTCCAGATACTTTACCCTTGCCCGTGGGTGGCCGTGAGGACGGCCTCATAGCATGAAGAAGAGACAGATGTGGTGAGAGGCTAGATAAGGCTTCAAGCTTGGCTTTCTCCCTGGAAAGCTTCTCCTGGAACCCAGATGCTGAGCCACAAACAGCCCATTGCCACAGGAGGATGCTGTGGGTGAAGTAGGTAGGTAAGTGTTGTAACTGACAGCCCACCTGAGGTTCCATGAGATGGCCAGGACCACATGCCAGACCTGAGAGTAGTGAAGCCTTTACAGTGTTATACTCTCAGCTACTGAGACTATCTTGGGAGAGATCCTGAGCATTAGCTGTATAGAGACTGTGAGTGATGTCAGAACAGCAATGCTGACAAGCAGAAACAGTCTTCGGCACCCACAGGGCATCCCCAGGACCCACAGGGCAGCTCCAGGATGCCCTGAGAGTACTGGACTCACTGAGGCTCAAATCCCTCCTATAAATAGCATGGAGTTTGCATATAACCTCCACACACCCTCCTGTATACTTTATACAGTGCAATCACTATGATATGCTACGTGCATCACTTTCATGCTATGTGTATAGTGGTTGGTCCTTAGGGAATGATGAGCAAAAACCATTGGTCAGAACGGATGCATTTTCTCCCAGGTATTTTCAGTCCAACTTGGGTGATTGTATCCACAGCTGAGGAACTCACAGGCACAGAGAGCAGATTGCAACTGTTTGTGCTTTAAGTCACCATGTGTGGGCAGTTGGCTCTATAGCCCAAGATAACAGATAACAGTGCTAGGTCCTAGTGTCTTTGCTGCTTGAGGATGGGCCAATGGCCAAGCAGTCTTAGACCTCCTGGAAGCCTGTGAGAGCTACAGACTTTCAACCTATCTGGAACCAGCCCACCCAGATCCCGCACTTGAACAAGAATCCCAAATACTGCCCGTGGTGACCAAAGTTTGAGAAGTACAGACCATTTGGGAATATGTACTGCCCCCAAGAATATATACTGCCCCCACTAGGCATCTTATTTTCACTTTCTTTCTTTCTTTCTTTCTTTCTTTCTTTCTTTCTTTCTTTCTTTCTTTCTTTCTTTCTTTCTTTCTTAAATTCAGGGCTGGAGAAACAGCCCAGATGCTAAGAAAACTGCCTGCTCTTCCATTCTCAGCCCCAACAAGGCAGCTCAACTTCTGTCTCAGGAGATCTGACTCCCTCTTCTGGCCTGGGAAGGCATGTACACGGTGCACAGATGCACTTGCAGTCAAGATATATATATATACACACACACACACACACACATACACACACACACACACACATACACATACATACACACATACACATATATAATAAATAAACAGATAAATAAAATTTACAAAATAAAAATAATACAAGCAGACAAAATAAGGTAATGCATATCAGCACACCAGCCTTGCTCCCCACCCCCAGATTTAACAGAATAAAAACAGCAAGCATAACTTCTAGGTTGAACATTGTCTTAATTTCTCTTCCTGTTACTATGACAAAATTCTCCCACAAAAGCAATTTAAGGGAGAGAGTTCTGCTCGACAGTGGAGGGGAAGCCAGTCTGATGAGAGCTAGAAGATCTGGTCCTTACGACATCCACAGCCAAGCAATGGGAGCAGTACATGGTCATGTTCTCATGGCTGCCCATGAGAACAATTGAGAATCCTCTGCTCAGGGAACGATCCTGCCCATCGTCAACATCACTCCTGACACATCAATTACTGTCATCCCCCACATACATGACCCAAGAGGCCCATTTCACAAGCAACTATAGATTCAGTCAGGCTTGGCAATTAATATTAACATTCACAGATACTATGCTAAGTTCTTTTCAAATATAACTCATTTAACCTCCCTGGCAGCCTAAAGAGAGATGCTATCATGCCCTATATTAAGAACGAGGAAACTGAGGACAGACAGCTGCATTCCCCACACAGGTTCTTGCAAGCTCACAAGCAACAGTGGTGTTATCTCTGTGAGGGACTCATCTCCAGGTTTAGGTTGTCCTGCATCCAGGTTGGACAATACTCTACTATATAGACATAGCATACTTTGTTATAGCTATCTGTTGATGAAGAATAGAGGCGTTTTTGTCATCTTTTGACTATTTGGAAGAATACTGCAATGAACAATATATAAGTAATCTACTCAGATTCCTCCTTTCAATCATATAATTATTGTTGTGGTTGCTGTTGCTTTGTTTTTGTTGTTTTGAGAGAGGTCTCCTGTAGTACAGCCAGCATTCAACAAATGCCCGCCTCCGGGACGTGTGGGTCTCACCTGGTTAGATCTGATTTTTCAAGAGAAGATAAAAATATGGGAATAGATAGTTATTGGTGCAAAGAAAAACCAAACCGAACCAGACCCTTGTGTAGGTCCGCTCAGTACATCCCAGGTCTGCTCTTGAACCTGCAGGTGGTCACTTACTCCCAGAGGAATAATCTGATCATCCGCAGCCTGGCCTCCAGCCACTTCCTCAGTCCCTTCAGAGTCCTCGGGTCTACCCCTATCAGACTACTGAAGATAGTCCAAGCTCAGGCTGCAGTCCCTCCTCCTGTCTGGAAGGGTGTCCCATGAATGTGCCACCACACCTTACATAAAATACTCTTAACAGAAGTCCGGCAGTGTAGGTATTGTTTCCATGTTACAGATGAGAAACAGGCTTGGTGAGCTGAAATCAATTACCCGAGGGTGCCCCACTGGCTAATGCCATGCTTTAAACTTTACTTCATTCCCAAAGCCTAAGCCCACACCTTCCCTTTACTGGGAAAACAGAAAGGACTGAACCTGGAATATTTCTGCCTAGCCCACACATTTCTAGGTGTTGTTTCCAGTACCAGA
The DNA here is from genome assembly GCA_902729485.2 of Mus minutoides. Lineage (NCBI taxonomy): Eukaryota > Metazoa > Chordata > Mammalia > Rodentia > Muridae > Mus > Mus minutoides. The sequence continues at coordinate 179,963 of LR750862.1, forward strand.
TATCAGGCATACCAGGCATACCAGGCAGACTTACCTTAATAAGCTTAATAAATTAATATCACAATAAATAATATAATATATAGTCAATGATTCAGGCTTCCCCACACACCAATTAAACCTGGAATGTTGGGATGGGGCCCTCATTATTATTGATTTTTAAAAAGTTTTCACTTTCTGCTATATCAAAAGCAAGAAGACAAAAACAAAACAAAACAAAACAAAACAAACAAAAAACCCCAAAACATAGATTTCCAGGGCATGGTGCTTCCTGGGAGAATTCTCCAACTCTTTAAAGTGATCACCCTCTAGATGATGCTTTCTCAGAGCTGAGGGCCACTGTAGTGGATTTGTAGGCAGGATCTTTAAGATGTAATTGGTTAGGTGGTGAAGACGGATCAAGTCTTTTCTCAAAGAAGTGCATTCTTGCTCCCCAGGGTCTGTATTTGTTAGCGAGAGAGTGGGCTGTTATCCAGGAAGAGGATGCCCACCCCATTTGTCTCTCTGGATGTATCTGCTTGTCCTTTTGCCTCCTGTCATATTATGGCAGCATTAGTTCTGGCAGCCATGGAATTTCTAGCTTCCGGACTGTAAACTAAATAAGTTTCTGTACTTTGCAAATTATCCAGTCTGGAGTATTTTGTTATAGCCACAGAAAGTAAGCTAAGATAAGAGAGGCTGGGTCTCAAGCAGAAAATGGACTCATTTGTTAGAGATGGTAGAGGACAAAGGGGAGAGGGGAGAAGAGAGAAGAGGGGAGAGGGGAGATGAGAGAGGGGAGGGGGAGATGAGAGAGGGGAGAGGGGAGATGAGACAGGGGAGAGGGGAGATGAGACAGGGGAGAGGACAGAGGCGGCCAAGTTAGAAGGGCTGCCTTCTCCACACAGCTTCCCCTCTTCCCTGTTGATCAGCCAGGTGGCAGTTCACTCTCTCTTCAAGAGATCTCTGAGCTTGCCACAGGGAGAAGACACCCAGAAGAAGCTGGGCATGTGTTACCATGGAACCACGGAGCCCAGAGAGGCCCCACAGGCAGGCTTTCTGCCCTCCCTTTCTCCACTCTCTGAAAACTCACATCTGGCCATCCATTTGATTCAAGTAACACAGCAGGAGCCAATCAACTTGGATTCTATGGGTAAAAAAGTGCTTATGCCCAAGATGGCTCTGTGGCTGAACAGATGCTACTGCTATTTGCTTCAGCAGTCCAGATCTTGCTGGAGCATCTGAGTGCGCTCCTGACATGCTCAACTTATTTGTTAAGACAGGACCAGTGTGACTGACAGGCGCTTGGCTCAGCAGGCAGATCGTGAAATCACTCTAAGCGGTGCTAGAACCTCAGCTGTCTCTGCTCTTCCTGTCACTTTGAGCAAGTTATTTGGTATTTCTCACTCTGATCTTTGAAATGAGTAGTTTGGCCTTCACTTTTTAAAAGTCCAAGCAGGCAAGAAGTGTCCCCTTGGATTTTAGGGAGGTGGCTGGCATTATGGAACACTGACACACATGCCAAGGGGACGGTGGCTTTCTTGACTCTCTTTTGTCTGATGATGGTAGAGACAGAGCAATAATTATGACCATATTTTCTACTGTATTTCCCTCCTTTTTCTTTTTAACACAATATCTGCTCTCAGGTGACTTCATTTACTACAGTCATCTGGAAATTACCAATGTTCACTTAAATTTATTTTGAGTTACTTTTATGGCATGTGAACTATTTAAGATAGTGTACTAAAATTAACTCTTGAGTAAGTTTATACGGACCAAAATATTAAACAATACCACACACGTGCTGGTATGTGTGCAAGGTAAAAATAATTGACGTGATACTCCAAAGTGCCAAATTTTGGGGTGGGTTGGGGGACACTGAGTAGGGATGTGTCCGCTCTCAGAGATGGACATTAGCATTTCAGGGAAAGTGAAACCATCTTGTGCCCTTGTGTGACATTAGCTCTTTACGTATAGACAGTTCATATTGACTGCAGAATTGTCCTCACCCTGAGGATATCCTCCACCTGACTGACCAAAGGACCCTGCTCTGAAAAGAATAATAGTTCAGTGGCTGAAGAAATGCTAAAGGTGTCTGTTGCCAAGCCCAAGGACCCAAGTTCAATCCCCAAGATCCAAGTGGGAGAAGGAGAGAACTGTGTACCCACCCCCGCCTCAAATAAATAAATAAATGACCATAATGAAACATTCACAAAGTGTGTGCATCTGTGCCTCATGTTTTCAGTACCCCATGAGGTGGTCATGAAAAGGAAAATTGGAAATATTATCATCACTTTTACATTTGAGTAGCCTTTGGTTAAAATGGAAACAAACCCTGGACTGGGTCACTTTTTGATGGCAAGCCTCGAAGGGAAAGGTCAACGCTTCACCAATTCTCCAGGCTGCCAGTCTTTGATGCTGACTCTTACTGTCAGTAAGACAAAGACATGAACATTAAGGAATATCACTGCCCTCAAATACTGGACCTAAGAAACACAATAAAGGAGTACAAAATAAAAGCAGGAGAGCAGTTACATTTAAACTCCAATGCAGATGAACCTTGCAAATGGACTTCTAAGGAGTAGTTAAGAGTAACTTGATGTTACCCTGTTTCTCTTTAGGTAAGGAAGTGTTGCAGAGACACCTCCTAGCCTACAGAGGGCGCTGTTGTCACTGAACATTTCCTTGAGTGTTCAAAGTTCCAACTAACTGGTGCCATTTTGTCTTGTCTTGAAAGAATGACCCTCTTTTCCCAATCTTTCTGCATCCAATTCCATGACAATCCTTACACCAGTTCCATGGCAGAGAGCCTTCTGTTGTAAGAAGTAGAGGGATGGATGTGGCATTTGTCTCCTAGAACTCCCAATCAGTGTTTTGCTCTGATATGTGGGGAGGGTCCTTATAATCCCTTAATAGCAGTGATGTCAGCCTCACAAGGCTCACTCTCCCACGGGGAATGCCCCACTAACCTCTGAAGTTCCCCTGCTACAGTTACACTTCACCTAGTAAGCATTTGCTCTTGATAGTGGGAAACCCCCAGAATAGAAAGGCTGGATTGTGCTATTTGGAATTCCTATGTTCAACATTCCTTATCAACAAAATGACAATTTCAGGCAATTCACACATTACAAAGGCAGTCATAGACTTGAAGGAGAGCTAAGCAGCTTCCTCTTGGAGCTGATCCTGAAACAGCTTATATTCTTTAAGTTAGGGAGGAGCAGGGCCATTGCTGGGGGTGGGGTGGGACAGACACTTGTCACAAGCAAATTAATATCTATCATTAGCTCCTGACTTACACGTGCTCTACATGAGTCTAAGTTCCCTCTTCATAATCATGGGTGGAGGTTAGCTCTCAGCTTTTCATAGAGCTTTCTATTTTGTCCCATTGGAATGCCCTAGAGTCATGGCTCATGAATTATAATGCACGGTCATGGTTGTGGTCCAAGCCAACATGTTCCACATTGTAATATTCTTATCATTGAGGAAATAATGTACAAGTCCTTGCTACCTACAGTATGGCCTGGATCAGACAAAGCACGAGTCTCCAAACACTTGGGCTAAATGTGTAGATACAGAGGAACCAGGCATTGCTGCTTCTCTAGCACATTTGATAGGCAAAGGTGTCTTTGTATTTCCTCCACTTCATATTGGCTGAAGTTCTTATCAGTGCCCATCTGGCAATTGGAAAGTCTACAAGACACCGCTTATATTTTCATCTTCCACTACCTTCTAAGCATAAAGACATCTCCCCAAATCTACCTTGAGACCCAAACAGATACACACTCCAACTAATTTAATATCTACTCTGTCCTCCAAGGACATGATTCTCTGTGACACATCCACAGGTAGTGTCATATTATTCTTTATTAGTTCTTTCATGCCAGAATTAATTTTTTATTGAATACCTATTATGTAACAGGTCCTGTCCTAGGCCACAAGATGACAGACTACAAGTCGGCAGGCCACACTGGGCCTAAATCTGCGTTGTCAGTCATCTTATTAAAATCCAGCCACACTCTTGTTTGTACTTTGTGGAGAGCTGAGGTGAGTAATTATGACAAGACCATTTGGTTCATAAAACCAAAAAGTATTTTCTATCCAGTAGCATATAGAGCCATCAAGTTCACCTGTCCTGTTCTAGGTAAAGTCAATACAGCGGTGAACAAGAGAGAGACAATAATAGCCTCTGTCGTGAGCTACTGAATGAAAATTGTTAACATAAGGGGAGCCCAGAGTTTACACATCACTGTCTGAGCCACTGCTGAGACTTGCAAGAAAAAGAGAAAATAAAACCCACAAGCCAGGTGTAGAGAGAGATCTGCAAAAAGAAAGCCAGAGAGAAGAATGCTAAGAGATTTGATCGGTTAGTACAGAAACCCACTGGGACAGGCAGGGACCAAGGGGCACCCAATCCTGTGGGTCACATGATCCAGGAATCAGTATCACCTGGAACACTCTTTAGATGGATGACTGATAGTCTCACCTGGGATTCTGTGTTCCATAGCGGGGACTGAGCTGTCCTATCGTTCATAGACGCACCCATCTGATTTCATGGTGTGGGGGAGATTGGATTCCTGTTAGGTTCAGGGAGTGGCTGGGGAGGCACCTCCAACATGGTCAGAGCAAGTGAGAAGCGGAAAGAATCAGGGCACAGACACATAGCAGTAGGTGCAGTGAGAAGGCAGTTTATTGTCTATTAATACTGGTACCGAGGAACAGAGAGAAGCTACGCGTACAGCATCAGATGTCGCTGGCTGGCAGTGATTTTTTTTTTTTTTTTAGTTTTTTTCTTTTTTCTTTTTTTTTCTTTTTTGAAATTGGTTTTTGTTTTGTTTTCATCTGAAGGAAACAGAACCGTCAAAGTACACTTCAGGTTACAAAGTACAGCAGCTAGCCCCAGCAAGTCTAATTCAGAGTAAGCACAACAGACTCCCAGCCCCCCACCCCACTGACCAACCACAAATGGGTGTATATACAGAGGTGCCACTCACCCCGAGTGAGCTGTAAAGCTGAAAATCCTACCAACAACCTACATTCAACTGAAAAGCTGCATCAGACACAACATTTTCTGGAACCCTTATTAAGATTTTTTTTTTTTGTCTCTCCTAAGTCAGGAGTTTGAAAGGAAGAAAGAATATTCCAGAACCCTGCAAAAGACAAAACATTTCTTCATGCTTGTCCCAATAGCATATAGTGGAATTCAGTGGAGCTACACGCAGAACGGCTCAGATCGGACAGTGCCTGGTGACTTCTGACCTCTTTATACAGAGACCTGTCACTGCATGCCCAGTGATGTTGCCCTGCCCACCCAATTGGGATGCCAGGAGGTTTCCTTGGTAACAAGAGTAACTGGCTCTCCCTCAGCACCTTCAGGCAGTTGCATAGTTCTTTTCGTTTTTTATTTTTTATTTTTTTTGCAGCTGTCTCCTTGGCAGCGAGGTTCACACATGGGCTTGAGTTGGGTTTGTTGGAAGAGTGTGTGTGTGGGGGGGAATTCTGGTGATGAAGATTTAAAAATTATTTGTTTGGGAACTACGGGGGTTATTTTTATTGAAATAGAAAAAAAAAGTGTTTATGACTTTGCCTTGCTGGGAAAGGATGTGGTCTCTTGGGGAAGGATGCTGTCTGGGAAGGGAGCTAAACAGTAATGGTGTGAAGACTTGGAGATTTGACGAGTTCAGTCAACTGGATTCAGGGATAGGCAGGGACGGGGAGTCATAGATTTGGCATAAAATTGGGTAAAAGACTCAAGAATTACAAATTCACAGTCCCATCTATTGTTAAAGTTAAAATTCTTTCTGTTTCTACCAACCTCTGAATTCACAATGCAACCTCAGCAAGGATAGAAGGCCAATGAGGTGAGTTTGACATTGTCTGTATTTCTGTATAGACTATAGATCAGGCATGTCCAACCTGCAGCTCATATACTGAATGCATCCCAGATAGTGAATGCCCACAATGTTTTATATGACATCATGTTACAATGTCAGAAGGTTGGACACCCCTGACAGTGTAGATGTTTATATACTTTGAATTCATTTCATATATTTTATACCATATATGTAGATGTACCATAAAGAATGGTCCCTTAACCATAAACCCAACAATCACTTCTTGAGTGTGTGAAAGAGTTGGACTCTGATCAACTAGGTTTCTCTTGCATGGAAAAATGCCATGTCCTTCCCAAAGACAGTTACAGATTATTGAAGGAGTGCTTCAAAGGGCCATCAAACTAACACAATCTAATGGGCCAAGTACAGAAAGCTTAATATTACAGCATGCATCTGTTGGAAACTTTGGATTTGACGCAGAGGCAGTATAAGGCTGAGTCACAAGATCTGGTTTAGTGTTATAGAAATCACCAGAAAGAAACCATAAGGGAATGAAGAAATAACTCAGTCAATCGAGGGTGTTTTCAAACTCAAGCTCCATAATGCATATAGATCTCACTATAAAAATATTATTCTCTAAAAAAATACATAAATGTAAAATATTCCATTTCTATAGTGACTCCTTACCCCCACCTATACCATGAGACTCATTTTAGACTACAGTAAATACAGGCCTTCAGGGGTGGCCCCATAGAAGTCTATCTTTCTTGCCTTTTCAAGCTAGTCCAATTGTGCTTTTAACTGTGCTCCTGGACCCAGGTAGGGGGCCTAACAAGTTTGCTCACATCAGGCAGCACAGTGAGGAAGTCACTGTAAGAAGTCATGCACTCCCTGAATCCTGCACCTGGAATGTCAGAGTGATTCTGCAGGCTCAGATGGGCACCAGAAACACATTCAGTTAGTAGAAGGGCAGAATTAAGGCCCAGGCTCTGCCTACATTAACCCCTCTGCACACGTGCAAGTTCTGCCTGAAGCTCCTGGGATGGAATTCATAGCTCTGGGTTGGAGTAAGGAAGAGAATGTTGTGTTAACACAGCTTTCGAGTACAACCTTCTATTTTTGTTTGTTTGTTTGTTTGTTTGTTTGTTTGTTTAAGACAGGACAGAAAAGGAGAACATAAGCATTCAGTGCTAAGGCAAGCTATCCAATGGCACATCAGAACCCTTTCTCTGCCATTCACTGTGTTGACATCACAAGGCAGATATAGTCTGTAAACATATACGCTATACAGTACATTAACCACGTAAGGAAAGGAAAAGAAAACCACCCTGTATATCTTTTCTTCCTGGGATTCTGTTCTTTCAAGTCAGAAGTAGTTGCAAGGAGCCAAGGGAGAATTTCATGGTTGGTGAGAGGTGCTTTTATTTTGATTAAAACAAACAAACAAACAAACAACCCCAAAAATGCAGTTACTTGAGAAAAAAAAGTCCCAGATGACCAGCTGGAGGCAGTAGGGGAAGAAATGACCATTCACACCTCAGCCTGTAGAAACTTAGAAATAGTCACAATATGTAAAAAAGTCATGAACATCAGGAAACATTTTGTCCCCCTGCCTGGTAAGAGAAGACAGTGAAAATTACTGTTATCATCATGGTCATCATCATTATTATTGTTACAAAAGTTAAGGCTGTCCAGATCTGTGATGGACAAAGTCTGTGGTCCCTCTGTTACCTATTTTCACATTGATAGCTCGGTCTTTTTGTGGCAGTTCTGGCTTTCTGGTGTTAGACTGCAGTAGGGAAGGGATACAGAGGCCTCGAGTTAGGTAAAAACGTTCAGAAGAGCTGCTCAGAGGATCACTGGTGAAATTTTCTTTTAAAAATTTCAGGATGTAGTCTTTATACCTCTCTATATGTAAACACTCAGCATTTGGAATTTTAGTGAAGTGGACTTAAGAAGTTTGCTGAAGCTATAAGAAAAATCTATTACTCTTCTAATGAGGGATTTAGCTTTTTCCCTAGAAGATGCAGGCAGGTTTTCCTGGCAAGTCCTACAAAGGTTAGCCTGTGAAGGAGAACTGCCAGCAAGACCTATGACCCCATTTTACTCATTAGTTTGAGATGTTTTACATGTACCGATAACTCCATAGCCCCTGTAGTGTTTTACTAACCCAGTATAACAAAGAACACTTTCCAGGTCTGTCTTAATCAATACACCTTGATTAAGAGATCAGGGAGCTTTCAAACAATTACGTATTTATAAAGGTTGGAAACCTATCTCTTTAAGATGCTGGGAATTTACAGAATCAGTTATAAATGTGGATATTAAAAAATACAATATGAAACTGTTCACCCTGAAAGGGTTTGAACTATAAGCTGATGCTGCAGTGGCGAGGGGGTGGGGGTGTCTGCCAGGAAGGGCAGCTTCCGGTGCCTCCCAGCCACAAAAGAGGTAACCCACTGTGTAAGTTTTAAGTAAGAACGACACCAACTAAAAATGTCCCCAGTGCATTTTCTGTCTACCTTCATCTGTGTCCCCAGTGGACAGGGCCAAGGCAAGTGTCTCAGTATTTTCCCTCTATCTCTTTACTGTAGCCTCTGTTTTTCTGATACCTGTTGGTTCTGATGTTAAGTGGCTTATAGTTTTCAAGAGTGTTCTGTGGGTCCTGGAAAGAAAATTCTTCTGGCAGTGAAGGAGCTGGGCTCCAGAGTTCTGTCCCAGAGATGATACTGTATCCCTGGGAAGAGTTCTATGTGCATTTGCCTTTTTATAAGATCTCAATACAGAAGGGAGTTTTCCGGCCCTTTCCTCAACACTGTCAGTGTTAACTGGAATCACCACGCAGCCAGTCATCTTAGAAGCAATTTGGCTTTGTTGTTACATAAGGAAAAGGATACAATTATGGGCAAAAGGTTAAAAACGAACCCCCTAAGTTTAGTCTTACTGCGTGTTAAAAGAAAAAAAAAATGTCAAGAATATTCAAGATCTTTTAGATATGTAGGGCTAGACCTGGCCATTGTAACTGTCAAAAAAATCTAATTAAATACCATTAAAATAAAAATATTCATTTTCTTCAATTTCTTCTCTTTTATTTAAAAGGGAAATATATATATAGTATGTGTGTGTACATTTACATTTTTTTGAGGCCGAGTCTCACTACATAGCTCTGATTAACCTGGACTCACTATATAGACCACACTGGCGTCAGACTAACTGGGATTTGCCTACGTCTGCCTCCCTAATGTTGGGATGAAAAGTATGCTCCACCATGGTTGATGGAAATGGATTATATTTTAAAGAACAGACCAATTAACATTAGCTCAAAACAAGACTGTGCTTTTGCAACGTCATCGTGGATTCTTTACTCTGCTTACATCTGGTTAGGACCACACAGTCACATGCCTTGCTTCTAGAAGGGATGATACCAGAAATGAGAGAGAGAAAGAGACTGAGACAGAGAGAGACAGAAACACACATAGAGAAAGAGAAAGGGGGAGGGAAAGAGAGAGCGGGAGAAAGAGGGAGTGGGAGGGGGAGAGGGAGGGAGGTAGAGAGAGACTGAGAGAAAGAGAGAGAGAGAGAGAGAGAGAGAGAGAGAGAGAATAGCACGGGAAGGCAGAGTCACAGTTAGGACCCTGCTTACATCTCCATCACCAAGGCCATGACTTGATGCTCTAGGTGGGCTGATCAAGCTCATTCCATAAAAAGGATTGGCTGAACTTGGGTCTCCCACAGAGACTGGAATAGTATGCGAACATTGGCCATATTCAAACATACTTTCATTTACTGTATCCATAAATAATTTTCATAAGGGCAATACGTCTTAACTTCAATTAAATGATATTCTTTAATAACAAAAGCACTCAGAGCTTGCTAGTTATTTGCTTATAATAATGACCAATAGATTGGGGGGCAGTTATCCTTTGCCCAGGGCTCTGAGCTCTGCGGTCCACTCCCTCCCTGTGCTTTTGAAACTTCACACTGAGCAGTCCAAATCCCCCAAAGGGTAGAAGGGACAGGCTAAGTAAACTTTTAGATTGTATATTTCCCAAATGACTTCTTAAGATGATAGATTGTCTAAAACCATGAGAACCAGTTTCTCCTGTGGAAATGGGTTTATCCACATGGCCTTTTGTTCAAAGCTTGTGTGCTATGTAACCACTAGGGGAAAATGAAGTTCAGGGCAGTGAGGGCTGTTGGCACTGTTCCCAGATAACAGAGCCTCCGAGATCTACAGCAGATGCTTTTGCGAAGCCCAGACCTGGCAATAATTCCCAGTTACCTCACGGGGAGGCTGTGGAGGGGACAATCTGGGAAACTTTGTTCACTCCCTTGCTATTCTTTTCTTTAATTTTTCTTGTTTACTTATTAAAGATTAAAACTGACTCATGTTGTACTCAGTGAAAATAAAACTACCCAAGAAAAGAATAGAAATAAAAACGTCATTTCCCTCTAATTATAATAAATATAACTTCAAGCCAAGAAATGAACAAAATATCAGATTGATCCTCAAACAAGTTAAATGGGACAGATTTAGTTGGTTCTGTGCTGCGATCCTCCTGATTCCTTATTATTACTATTTTTTCTGAGCTACTTCCAAGATACGTGACAACCTGATATTGCAGGTCACAGTATGTGGTTCTTCAATGGGAACAAAGATGATTCTGTTACTGATTTGTATGAAACTATGGTGTCTGGGTAAATGAAGTTATCTCATTAAAATCAGTTAACACAGCCCCACTTTCCCTTTCTCCTGTATTAGGTTCTTTTTCTAAATCCCTTCCTTTTGCTTTCAGAAAACACATGGCTATCCAGTTTAGGGCAGAGCAAACTATGGATTTCAAGGGCTGTTTATCAAGTTTTAAGTTAAAAAAAAATCCTCAATATTCTACAATTCCCAGACACGAAGAGCCACTTATTTAGACTTCATTCAACATCTTCATCTTTCAACATTTTTCACAATTTTCATTGAAAAGTTTTTTTTTTTTTAGTAAAGAGACCTATGTATTGATGTTATGTGAAACATTCTCTTACCCATGAGGATATTAAATTTAAAAAAAAAAGCACAGATGTAGGACCAATCAACTGAGCACAGGAGATGGACAGTTAATGCATACAGCACCATCCTTGGTACAGTGGGGGTACTATAACACCCCTCTATGTCAGAAAGACTGTTTTATGGAATATGGTCACTGCAGAGAGACTTCTCAAAATGATCCCCTCTTTGAAAATAGATAAATTCTATCAGAAAATATACATGAAAAAGAAAACAATATGAAACTTTACACTTTGGGGGAGCATGGAAACAAGGCTTATGGACTGGCGAGCACGGGCGCAGAGAGCAATGGTGGCCTGAGGTCCTTAGAAAATCCTGTATGAAGGGTTCATTGTGTAAGCCATAGAAAGAGAGAGCTGCCGACCACCAGGTGGTGAGTCAGTCCCTACACTCCTGCTGGGACAGGCGCTGGGTTCTTTGCTCTCATCAACTTCATTGTGGTTTTAACAGAAGGAAAGCACAATACTGTAATCTGGAAGCTTACGTAAGGCAGCAAAGGAAAAGCGTCATCCTAGAACGGCCAGATTAAGGTAGGTCCACTTTTGGCTACTCTAGCAACCGGCTACAGCCCACAGCATTTTGCTATACAAGATATAAAAACAGATCCACACAGCAAAGGAGTCAGGTGAGAAGCCAGGGGCATGGCAATGTGTGTGTGTGTGTGTGTGTGTGTGTGTGTGTGTGTGTGTGTGTGTAGGTTAGATTAGAGGAACACACGCCGAAATGAAAACCCCTGGTGCCCATGGGTTGGAGTCCAGTCAAGTCAATTAAGGCTACAAGATAACCAGCTGCTATGAAGAGTCCACTCCAATCAAGTAGTACCGCACTGATTCAACTCTTGAAGACACAAAGAAAGGTTTAGAGGAAAAAGTAAGTTCTTGGGGGGAAAAATGAAGCACACACATGCACGTTGTTTCCCAAGTGAGGAGAAGGAAAGATGTGAGCGAGAGATCAAAGCAAATCCAACTGCGAGGCAAGGCAGGTGTTTGCTTCCGGTTCACAGTATCGCAGTTAGTGGTACAGTGAAGTCTATTTAAGAGGTGGAGAGTAGAGAGGCTGCCCGGAAGAAAGGGGAGGAGAAAGAAGTGGTCACATGACAACACAGCATTGACAGCGCTTTTTCTTTTGGGTACCTGGGGCGGGGTCTGTGGCCAGGCTCTCTTCCTTGCCTTCTGGGGATGAGGGTTCTGTGGTGTCTGACATGGGCCTGCCGGACACCAGCTCAGCTGCGTTGCCATCGATCGTGGACACATCCGTCACTGTCTTCTCTCTTAGCGACTTTTCATCGTCTTCATCAATCAGGACTAATTCGGCCTTGATGGTTTCGTCATAACCTAGCACCTTTTTCGTCTCCTCTTCATCCTCGATGTTTTGGTAGCCCATAAAAATCATGGTGACTGGTTGATCCAGGTTTGCCTCTGGCCCTTCTGTGATGGGGGGCTGGGCCTGCTGCCCGGGGTTTCCGGAAGACTGATCTTTCCTGGACTTTTGCACCATTTCTAACTTGGCTTCTTTACAGAGCATGTGTTCCTTGGCATGGCCCAGGCTCCCATCTGCAACAACAGTCCTTTCTGACATGTGTCCTCTGAAGCTCGATTGTCCCGCCTTCTGAATTAACTCTTCCACATCCTTTGCGCTTAATTTGTGGACTCCGTTTTCTACCACGGTGCCTCCTGAGTGCACCTCATACACTACTTTGGTACCGTCATCATAGACTTTGACTCCTCTCTGATGGACCCCCTCTGGGCCAATGGTGGATGCAGAGAGAATCTTGGTCTCTCCTGTTTGTTTGTCTTTCTCCACATTAATTTCCATGGCGTATATAGCTTGAATGAAAACAAGAGAAAGGAAGTGCATGTTACAACAAAAAAAAGCCAGTGAATGGTTAATTGCCAAACAGACAAAAAAAAAAAAGTGGTTTGTGCCCTTTCTATTGTAACCACCAAGCATCCTGATCGTTAGCATGAGTGTGCGGTGTGGACAGAGGCGGTTGTGTGTGTTCTTAACACAGGAGCTTAATGCACTGGGAAGACAAATGCACACAGTCATTGTATCTCAATGAAGTCAAGCTTTTTAGGAGGCCGGCTAAAAGAAGAGACTTATGTAACAGGACAGATAGATGGGAAGACCAGCAATGTGCAAATGACCTTGACTGAGATGTGCTTCAGGGTTATAGACAATTTCTGTACCTAAGTTCCAGAACCTTACAGCTGTCTTCCCAACTCTCACCAAACAGGCGTCTAGTTTCCCCCATACATTTCCTCCAGATGTTAATGGAAAAGATGCTGAGTGTTCTACAGGTGGGATACAGTTGGCCTCTATGCTACAATTGGTTCTGCTGCACAGACTATGAAAGTGTTGGTACTCTGTGCTCTGAGAGTACTCTAGACAATTATTGAAGGTTCTTTTTAAAAAGCCAGTGAAAGAACAGGTGGTCTCATCACCTGTAGCATAAGAACTGGGGACAATGCTCCCCAAAGCCTCTGTTCTCTCTATCTGCTTGTGTTAAGGCTCATGATCTGTCTCTTTATATTTCCCCTTCTGTTGTCTTCTTTTCCTGTTCCACTCCATATCATGCCTGTCGATCACCATCATGAGACTCTCCTTTCCTTTTCTCTAGGCTGGTGAGGTGCACCCAAGGGACCAGACTCTCCAACCATCTCACGTCCTGATGCCAATTGAGTGATTCTAAGCACCAGCTCTCTTCTGTCCTATAGACTCTTGGGATACCCAATGTTTGTGTCCAGTGACCCCACTCTGGTTCCATGACCCTTGCACAGAAGTCACCTAAGACCATCAGAAAACACAGACATTTTCATTATGATTCATAACAGTAGCAAAATTACAGTTATGAAGTAACAACTAAGAGACAATTTTTGTGGTTTGGGAGTCACCATTAACATGGAGACTGTATTAAAGGGTCTTGGTGTTAGGAAGGTTGAAAACCACAGGGCCTAGATATACACACTGGGATCAGCAGCTTCAAAACCATTGCATCTCCTCTCAACGTTCCCCCTCATCTTGGTGTGAGGTGACATCAGTACCGCAGCTTAGTCATTTACTCTTTTAAGCCAAAAGCCTCAAATCATGTCTGATCTCTCCTTCCCTTTCTAACCTCTCACATCCAGTCACCGAGAGGAGCTGCTTCAGAGATTCCCACCATTTTATTTCAGCACCACCTCTTTCATCAGGCCTTAGTCCAGACACCTCAGTTTTTGTACTCAAGTCATGAGGACAATACATAAGGACAAAGGGACATATGTTTTTATACAGCCAGGAGGAAGAATGGAGTTCTTTCTATATGTTTAAAGGTTATATAAAATGAAGAAAGTCACAGGAGGATGAGGACTTCAAGGTTGTTCTCCACTGTATAGTGAGTTTGGGGCCAACACAGACTACCTG
>LR750862.1:194327-270298 GCA_902729485.2 Mus minutoides
AAGATTCTTGCCTGCAGCATCCTTTGCACTTTTTACACATCCTGATGCGGCACAGTCATCATCGTCAAGATCAACTGTTCCTCTCCCTGATGCTTTCTCTGAATCTCACATCTCTGAGTCTCCCCTCTCTTCTTAAGACTCGTGGAACACTTTCTATACTTATTCAAGGATATTGAACAATTTCCACCCCGCAGTGTTTGTATGGTCCAGCTGGTTTTGAACGCCAAGTCTTCCCAAGTGCTGAGACTATCGCGAGCACCAACAACAGTATTTGTAGTGATGATCTATCAGATTCACAGGATATTTTTAAATTCTTGCCTACCATCTTTGTGTGATCTGACATTCTTAGCACCTACCCCAGAACCTTTTCTATAAGGTACCCAATATACACATTTGTCAAACAAATGTGACTAAGTGATCTTTACCAGTTACAAATACTTTGAATAATAGGACTGCCAAGAAAGTTTCATGCAGCAATTAATGTTTGTAACAGTTAAGGAATCAGTTGTAGCATTGTTGCAGTTGCTAGCACGTTAACATACAATCTGTTCATGGTTGACAACTGAGCTAAAATGATCCAGAGAAAAAGTCCAGTGCCTGGTTTTCACGATATCCATTTTGAATGTTTTAGTTGCTTGGCATAAAGATGAGTTTTCAAGTGACGTCATGAGAGGCCAACCAATATTTGTTATGAAGGTACATGGGTTCACATACAAAGACTGTGATATAAAAAAGATATTAATCTCAGTGATTTTCTGTATATCATGTGATCAGAAAAACAAAATGGGAATTTACAATTTTACATGGACCCTAAAGCTTGTCTTTGTAAATATTACAGCTTAATTAAAATTCAGATTTGAATGGAAATATTATATCTTATCACTATTAACATAATGATTAACCATGGTAGGTAGAATATTGAATTATCTCCCAAACTTCCAGTGACACATAAACAAAACGATCTATTAACCTGCCATCAGTACAAAGCACAGAACAACATATTTATTTGCTGGCGTGACAGGATACAAATAATTAACATGGGGATGTTCAGAGCTGTCCCTCTCTCCCAGAGCATCCTCATACTTGGTCCATTATCGCTCCTTACCCAGTACTCTGCACCCAACCTCCTTTCAGCTTTGCCTGCTCCTGGAACTAGAGGGTGGCCGGAAAAAAGAGAGAGGATGTTAAGTAGTTCTTTTCTGGAAAGGTAAAGTAGGAAAAAAGAGGGAAGAGTTCAGTAGGGAAGAAGGGAGAAGCTGGGTGGCATCCAGACAGAGAGGTGGAGAATGTAGCTGGGACAGCGGGGAGAAAGGGAAGCAGATGGTGGAATTTGAGAAGTGTCACTGAGTAGTGGTGTAACTTACACAACAGGTAGGAAATCAAACCTCAAACGTTGTTAAAAAAAAAAAAATCCATGTGATGCTCAAGCTAGCCTCAAATTAGCTTTTCAAGCCTCATCCTCCAGAATTCTGGGATTGCAGGCATAGACCACCACGCTGGCTTCTGAATCCCTTATATTTTGTGTGTCATTTAAAATGTTATTAAGTATGTGACATGACACTGGGACAGAACCACACGTGAACACAACGTCATTAGGGGGTGTATATGCATATTTATAAGTACATATTGTATGTGATCAGTTCAATGTTTTTAGAATTGAACACAGAATATTTTAAGTATGTTATAACTTAGATATATTATGTCATAAAGTACAATATACATGTATACATTTTTTTCTTCTAGGTAAAAAGTAAGGCTTTAAAAGGAAGACCAAACCCTGATATAACTATCTCGAGTGAGACTATGCCAATACCTGGCAAATACAGAAGGGGATGCTCATAGTCATCTATAGGATGGAACACAGGGCTCCCAGTGGAGTAGCTAGAGAAATTACCCAAGGAGCTGAAGGGGTCTACAACCCTTTAGGTGGAACAACCAGTACCCCCAGAGCTCGTGTCTCTAGATGCATATGTAGCAGAAGATGGCCTAGTTGGCCATCATTGGGAAGAGAGGCCCCTTGGTCTTACAAACTTTATATGCCCCAGTACAGGGGAATGCTAGGGCCAAGAAGTGGGAGTGGGCAGGTAGGGGAGCAGGGCATGGGGAGGGTATAGGGAACTTTCGGGATAGCATTTGAAATGCAAATAAAGAAAATATCTAATAAAAAACATTTAAAAAATAAAATAAAAGGAAGCCCAAATTTTAATTAATATTGATTTGTTTTAATTCTTCAATTAATCAATAATAATTAATTAAAGTTAATCAATTAATTGTGGTTCAATGGGGATGCGGTCCTAATTTCTGTCTGCATTTGTTCTTCTTTGATAAAGCGTACCTAGGAGGACCCACTGAGCATCTCTGACTTAATCAAAGGCAGACCTTTGATTAAGTTGTTTTAGTCCTACCTGAGGGTATCAAGGAAATGTTAGTTAAACTTCCAGAAGGCTACACAGGAGGTTAAGAATGTTTACCTCGGTGATTTAAATGAATGAGATGCATATTTTTGCTTTGGTTTCTAAGCAGTAACACGCCAAACTGAATGAGGGTAGAGATGAACCAGGAGGATACGATCACTTGTAGTCACTAGGGTTGACCCCAAGGCCTTATGCATGCTCAGCAGGTGCCCCCGACACTGGGCTACAGACAAGATCGAGCACGTTCAGGGTGGTATGGCCGTAGATGTCTCGGGGCTATAGATCCAGCCCAAACAATTTCTTTTTTTGAGACAAGGTCTTGCAATGTAGACTACTTTGCCTCAAACTTGCTCATCCCTCCTCCTCAGCTTCATGGGATTACAGGTGGGTACCACTACACTTGGCTGCTTGACATCATTCTACCTTTATTTTGAGACATGGTCTCATTCCGTTGCTCGGCTAGCCTTGAATTCCCGATCTTTCTGCCTCAGCCTCCCAGCTTTGGGGTTACAGGCTTGGGCCACCAAGCCTCATAGCATTTTGATTTCAATGTATACAATGTCAAAGCGCTGTGTGCCAGGAAATTTACATCCAACGCCTCTCCCTTCTAGCATGCCTTCGTCTGTAGCCACAAGAAGGATTTCCAGTTGGCCTGACATTCATTCCTTAAGCCTCCCCACATGAAAGGTTTCAGCAGCCTATGCAGAGATGAGACTCAAATGTGGGGGGGGGGCAATGAGGAAAGTGCTTTCTTGGCCATGAGCCCCCCCCAAGGGCTGGCCGAGAGCCCCGGGCACATGAGGAGAAGGATCTGAAGAAAAGCTTTCCACGACTTCCAGGAAAAGATGGGTGGGGACGGGAGATTCAAGACAGTTTAATGAAAGTTTCACTGAGAGGCTGCTTAGAGTCTGGAAGCACACTTTTGGTGAACAATATATTCAATCGTTGATTTCCAGACTTTGTGCACTGACATCAGTAGGAGCGAAGCACATAAAACAGTTTTATGTCTTCCACTAATTCAACAAGACAGCCGGGTAGTGTGTCTATGAATACAAGTGACTTTATTTTTTAAAGGAATGCAAATGAGTGGCTATTTTGGGTGCTTTGATTTGGAGCCTTCCCTCTAGTGCCCCATACCCAAGTGACAGAACCTTTTGTGATGACCTAGGGCTTGTAGGGAGCCCAGAGAGATGGGTCTGAGCAGCACATAGGGCTTAGTTCTGCTCAGACTCATTCCGCCGCCGCCGCTGCCCCACCCCCTTACCTCTGGCCAACAGAAAGCAACTGTGAAGGTGTAAGCCACCTATAGCACAGAGAGCAAGGGTGCCTGACGCAGGTAAGAGGAAGAACAAGGAGCAGGAGCCTGCTTCAGAGGCAGTCCAAGCACACAAACACGGCTGTGACCCAGGGGGATGGAAAATTCCATCACGGAGCAACCCCTCGACTCAGGCTTGAACTCCCAGTCCACGTCTTTTGCCTCACTGAGGTCACAGAGGAGGGGAGAATGGCCAAGGGCCATGCGCACATAGCAGAATCACATGCCTCGCTGTCATTTGTGAGTTACAGGAGGCATCATCTAAGAGGCAGAAAGACAGCTTCTCTGAACGTGTGTCTCGGGCATACCCATCTAAGAGGCAGAAAGACAGTGGCTCTGAACGTGTGTCTTGGGCATACCCATCTAAGAGGCAGAAAGACAGCGGCTCTGAACGTGTGTCTCGGGCATACCCATCTTTGGATCTCATCATCCCTCATTTACACAGTGTTGGGTGCAGCCCGGGTGGCTCATGAGCCAGCGATGTGTGGCGTGCACAGGAGAGCTGTCTTAGGCACAACATTATAGTCACTTGCAAGGGAGGGTATTGAGGTCCTGCCTGACGGACCCCCAGTAGCCGGCACTGTAACTTCTCACAGTAAGTCATACAAAGGAGAGCAAATACACCTACATATGGTTATGGATACACACATGTATTCACACCTTCTCCTGAGGTTGGTCATGTAAGGTTGGCCATTACACTATCAACAATAAAAACAAAGGAATTAGTTTAGAGCAGATTTTCCCCCTCTCATCTCAAAGGTCAATCTCTCACTTCAAAAACCAGGAATGAAAAAATGTCTTTTGACTCAATTGTTTTCCCAAGAGATATCTTAGTATTCTACAGAATAGTAGGATTTTATAACTTAATAGTTATGCATAGTTACTAGAATACACATAAAGTAAATGACAATTTACAACAATTTATCATACGTTCTCAACATGGAAAAATGGTCAATGTTTATACAAGGATGAAAATATTGATATTCTTGATTTATTACGTATTTCATACCTGGCCTGAATTATCACTGTGTATCCCATAAGTACAATTATTCTGTATCAATTAAAATAACCTAATCACCCATAAATGAATGAATGAATGAATGAACAAATGAATGAATGAAGTTAATAAGTGAGTGCTATTGGTGGGTATCAGCAATAACACTAGTTTCTTATCTCTGGCTTCAGTCTTTTTTGGTTAAGAAAAGCAAGCCAGGTCTAACAGTTAAAAGAAGCACATCCTAGAGGAGGTACAGAGCCCCAGTGAGCCAATCGAGTCAGGAAGCTTAACCTGAGCCCTGAGCTATGGCTCTTTTGGGCTTTGAACACAGAGCCTCAGGTCCATTCCCCAGTCATGTTACCTCAAGAATCCTAAGCTTCATAGAAGACACTGGAGGTTGGCACTCAACGTTCTGACTTTTGACAAGGAGAGACACTAGACCCCATAGGCGTGTGATACTTGGGAAACATTAACTCTAGACACTGTTGTCAAAGAGCAGATGCCACCAAGCGCTGTACAGAGCCATCACACTGAAACTGTACAGTGGGATCTCATTTTTGTTTTAGTTAAAGTCCCTAGAAAGACTAGCTAATGTTGGATATAAAGTACATCAAGATTGCAAAGATGTTGTGTGTCTGTAGACAAGCTGGACACATGAACTCTGGGTATTGAGACAGTCATCAGATCTTGTATGTAACCTCACTGTCCTGACTTTGGTTGCAGCCTGTAACATTGTTATTAGTAAAACAATGAAAATGAATGCCTGCTTTTTTTTCATAGTGGAGGTGGAAACGAACTGAGAATAGTGAGATCATGAGGTACTGTAATCCTGACCTGAAAAGACCCTAACAATAGAGAAAAGTTCTCTGCTTTCAAATGGTTAAACCCTTGATTGAAGTCTGATACAGAAACACAATATGTAAACACAGTGCTTCTTAGTTGGAAATGGGAAAGAACACTAGAGTCCTAGTTGTCAAATCATGACCACATTCCCTTCCCTCCTTCCTGATGTGACTCTGGAAAACCCCCATGTTGCAGGAGCGATGACTTGCCAAGAGGAAATGTTAATGGTCGTGTCAGATGGGCAAAGGGCATAAGGATACATAGCTCCTCATTTTTTCTCTTTTGAGAGTAAGGAATATACTGTTGAGTGGGGGCTGGGGAGAAGGCTCAGTGGGTCACATAGTAGCTTCGCAGGCTTGGAGGCCTAAGTTTGGATCCTTACCATTAACATAAAAAGTTGGGTGTGGAAGTGTGTGCCTCTATTCCCAGTGGGGAAGCAGAAGGATCTCTGGTGTTTGTTAGTCAGCCTGTCCAGCTGAATCAATTACTAACAGGTTTGGAAGAAACCTGTGTCAGAGAATAAGACAAAAACATGATTGAAGAAGACACAAGACCTCAATTTCTGGCCTCTATACACATCTGCACACACATGTGCACCCACTGAAACAAAGGCATTCGGAGGGTTCGTCCATGTGAGATGCACAGAATCAATGGAGAGGAGCAGACCGCAGGCTTAGCTGAGAGCATTCAGACACATTGCCTGTCATGGGATTGACCGAGATGCTGAGGAGGGTCTCCCAGAAGAATAGCGCTGAGGCTTCACTTTGGATAGGCAGGCTGAATGGCAAGGGTGATGGACACCACAGCTGTGATATCATGTTTTGAGAGAGAATCTTGGTCTATCCCAGAGTATCCTGGAGGGCTCTGAGCACTGTCATTTGAAAAGACTGGAGACAGAGTGAGGTGTGTTGGGGGTGGGGAGAGGATAGGGTGGGGGGAGTTTTGTCAAGACAACCAAGAGACTGTGTGGTATCCTAACATGGTTCGAGGGACAGAATAAGGACCGCAAGGTGGAAGATGAGGTAGGAAATTGATAGTCCTATCAGGGGAAGTGTTTTAACAGAATCAGCGGGAGAGGGAACGGGCCACTTGGGTGGAGGTTACAGTCTGCTCAGCAAGGGACATAATCGTGGCTTGAGAGCACTGGGGTTCTATTTCAGTAGGGGCTGGAACAAGGCCTCAGAACTTCAAACACATTTTATTTAGACAGAATCCCAAACCTTACAAACTCTAACCCGTCGTACTGTGGGTAATAATACTCAATAGAGACATTCCAATGGCCTGAGGTTGCATGAGGTTGTACGAATTTCTGAGGGGACAGTTCTAAAGCTGGGAGAATTCTAGGGACCCACGCTGCCGGTAAGTATGCTGCACACTCTGCCGTCACTGTAAACCTGATGACGGATGTGAACACCCCATTCCAGAGACAGCCCTGCAAAACAGCTGGCCACATGATGCTTCATGGCCGGTAGCTGTGCTTAAATGCAAACACGTTCTTAGCTAATAAGTGTATATGCAAATTTATTTTCTAAAAGGCTCTGATCACAATATACTCCTGAAAACACACTTTCTATCTGGGTCATCATGCATTTGTGGTCTCCTCAAACTGGAAAGGTGCCAGGTTGTAAGAGGAGGTATATTCTTACTTGCGGCTTCAATTGCACGGGTGCATTACCATTGAACTTTACACTTTACATTGCTGGGCTATCAATGCTGTCCCAATCCATTTCCGGCTCCCTCTCTCAGGTCCTCCCTCCTATGCTCCCTCTTTCTCCCTATATTGCTCACCCTCTCTGTCGATCTCTCTTAGAGACAGGGTCTCTCTACATAGTTCTGGATGTCATGGAACTCACTATGTAGACCAGGCTGCCCTCAAACCCACAGGGACCCGTCTGCCTCCGGAGTGCTGGGATTAAGAGTATCTATCACTACACTCAGTCTCCATGTTGACGTCTTGACATGAATTCATACATCTATGGACCTCTTATTGGGATTATACTTCATGGGCTGCCTGTCCTGATATTGGGATCATACTTCGTGTCCTTTGAGGAAAAGAACTGAAGAGCTTCTTGCCACTAATTGCCAGGATCTATCAGCACCAAGTTTGTTAGCAACATGTAGGAAGACATGACTCTTCACCACGTTACTCCAGTTGACCTTAGACATACCCACCAGGGCACTCAAAAGAGTACAGCTAGTGAGTCTTTCAAAGAATAGATGCAAGCTTCAGGTTCCAGCTCACCCCTCCTCTAGATCTCCAAGGATGCAGAACCTGTCTCTGACATAACCAGATGTCACTTACGACCTCACCAGGCTTTGGAACTCTTGTAAACGCAGTACATAAGGAAGTGTTGAGCGTTATCTATCAGACATTGAAATTAAGTTAATGCACATGCCACCTGTGTCAATGGTTGGCATTCTATGTTTTCTTATATTCGAGTAAGGAGGGACTTTTTGCTACGAAAAATATTCAGGTTGACCTATCTAAGGATCACTCTGCTTTAGAAGTTCACGATTCTTTTATTTTCTCAACTATGCCACTATGAGACATTTTACACACGGATTTATCTAGCGTGTATAAATCAAACCCTAATGTTCAGATTTGAATCCACCACACTAACTGCAGCTCAGGGCAAGTCATTCTTTCATGCACCCCTGACCCAGCTCACTGAGCAGAGAAAATGGGTCAGTGCGGAGAGTTATTGCTGGTGTCCCTGTTCTGGGAGCACATTTCTGAGCAATGTTCTTCATAGTCTACACTATCACAATGTACCACTGTCTGATCATACTTCATGGGCTACCTGTCCTGATATTGGGATCATGCTTCATGTCCTTTGAAGAAAAGAACTGAAGAGCATGAAGCACACACTCTTTAAATTTTTGCTCTCACCCCAAATATCCCCCAAGAACTAAGAACTCCATAAAAGTGAAGACTTGGGGGTACATATTCATACTATGGGAAGAGCCTGATTTCCAAAAGATTCTTGCAACAGATTCATAGTCTTTGAAAAAACCTTCCCACCCAGCCTTGAGTCCAACCCTCGACGCAGCCCCTTCAGGATGCTGGACATCAGTGAGGAAAATAAAAAACCCAGGAGACACAATGCAGATTCATCTAAGAGCAGAGATAGATACAATGACCACAGATACCGGAAAAAGATGTCCCCTTCCCACCAAAGCTGGAGGGACAATGCCCTATGATTTTCTTACCACTTCCTCTTGCTAGCCCTCTGTTACCTATGGGGCCTGAGCCTGCCCTGTGTGGCCACTGTCTGTTCCACATCTGAAACTGGGCTAAGGATGAGCCTCCCTGTGTGAGGACGTCTGGACACCCATCTCACAAACAAAGCTCAGAGAAGCATAAGCCCACAGACAGTCCTGTTGTCAAAGCAAAAAGGCCCCTGAACTTACCAGCCGCTCTGCTGGCCCCTTTCCACTCGGGGGATGGATCCATTGTGGGTGAACAGATTGGTAGGTCAGAGAGCTAAGAGGAAATATAACATACTGCATCTGGTAGCAGAAAACAGAGAATACAACAGACACAGTGTTGGGAGGCCCAGTGGGTTCACTGCCCAGACAGCAGCCTTCCTGCCCTACATAATGGCCCACAGGCAGCCACTGGACAAGAGGGTTGGCGTCAACAATGCAGGATGTTTGGTGGCTGGAAAGCAGCAGAGCAGCCAAGGCAGGAGCGATCCTGCCCAGAGGGCTCAAGCCTCAGAACTGTCTGTATATGGAAGTAGTTAACAGAAAGTACCAGTCTAGGCCAATAAGTTCCTATGGTATAAGGAAGCCCAGAAGGGCCATTTAGAGTCATTATGAATTAGGTACGAGTGACCAGCCATGGAACACTACACTGAAATGTGCGTGGAACAGAGTGCTCCCCTTCTCTTCTTACCACACTGAGGTACTCTTTGTTCTCCCTGCAGTGCTGTTGCTGAATCCAGGTCCTTGTGTATGCTAGACGAGTCTGATACACTTACACCCTCCAGCAGAGAAAAGTGACAGTGTCTACTTCTGAGCCCCCTGCTCCTCTGGGCTGTTCTCATTCATCTGAAACCACCAAAAGAAGTCTCCATCCTTTAAAGACCAACTATGTCCCTATTGTCAAAACCTTTTTTTTTAATTGAAATCATGTTTGAACACTATATTTTAATCCAAAACACTTCTTATGACAAAGTGAAGGTTTTTTTTTTTAATGGAAGTGACGTTTTTAAAAAATCAGTTACTGTGCTACTACAATACAATAACAGAGTGTGACTTATTTACAGCCCCTAAATGATAAATAGAAAGAACTAGTTTTCAAAGTGGGTCTGTGGCTAGCATGGTACTCTGTAGTTTTCTTCTGGCACAAAATATTGGATCACACAGATGATTTGTGAAAATTATAAACGCCATATCATATGTCTAGCTGTTTATGCCCTTGGTTTAGATCATTTCCTTAGAATTCACTGCCTGATGATTCCCAAACAGTAAATGTAAATGCCTGTAGGGTTTACTCTGACTTCCTCCTTACTTTCTTTTCCAAATGGTCAGCCCTAGCATTTGTTTTCTCTCTACTCCCTTTTGCCCTTCCCGGCCATCATCATCACTTCTCTGAAGTGCAGAAGCGGAGCATCTACTACTGTGTGCCCCTAGGCTCAGCCCTGTGCCATCCGCTCTGCTCAGGGTATCCAACGCATCCTGAATAGCCTGGGCAACCTAAGTACCAGCCTTCACATCATCCTACGTGTCCTACGCAGCCTTCGCGTCCTACGCATCCTGTGTATCCTTCTCACCCTATGCACCCTATGCACCCTGCACGCTCTACACACACTTTGCATCTTGCGCATCCGACACACCCTTCTCATCCTACGCATCATAATCGCTTCTTCTCTTCCTCCAGATCATGCCCACGATAAAGCTGTGTCTTCTAGGTTAAGAATACCTGCATTTGCATTACAGCACTACACTTCTGTACTAAATACATTTCCTATGATTCTTAGCTGTCTTTCCTTTCCTATTGGATTAGAAAACTCAATGGAAACGGAGACTGCTCTATGATTTTTATTACTTCCTTGGGGCCTAGCCCGAGCATCAAATATGTACTCAGTATATATTTTTCAATAAGTTAAATCAGCTCATTTGTGGTATAGATACAAAGATCACCCATGGACCCAAAGCAAAGCAGAATGCAAGGTCATAGTGGAAGGAAATTTCTGAGTTGAAAAGCAATCTATTCTGGAAAATTTTAAATGATAATATTTCCAAAGTATAATTTCTCCACATATAAGAAAGAGTGATGGGCTGGAGAGATGGCTCAGAGGATAAGAGCACTGACTGCTCTTCTGAAGGTCCTGAGTTCAAATCCCAGCAACCACATGGTGGCTCACAACCATCCTTAATGAGATCTGACGCCCTCTTCTGGTGTGTCTGAAGACAGCTACAGTATATATATATATATATATATATATATATATATATATATATATATATACACACACACACACACACACACACACACATATATATATATACATACATACTGTATATACTGTGTATATATACTGTATATATACTGTATGTATAATATTAAAATAAATATTAAAAAGAAAGTGACAAATGTCTTTAATATGTATTTAGCTTAGTTAGTCCATTTATTGATATGTTCAAATTACAGAGTATATACATTTATTTTGAATCAATATAAAATTCTGGAAATTGAAATTTGTGACTTGCCCACCAACTGTGTTATCTAGTGTATGCCATCCCTGATTGTAACAGTAAAATATAAATGCAGGGAAAGAGGGGGGGGAAGTCAAGAGGGGAAGTCAAGAATATTCTCTGAACTGGAAACAGAACTTTCTGAGATATATTCATTCAGAAGACCACTTCTCATACACATTAAAGCAAACTCCAGAATTTATCTCATGATTTTGCTACTTCAGGCCAAGGTTGCAAGTACCACCACCACTACTGTTAGCTCAGCAGAGGAAGTCTGGACTAAGGAGTGAGACCATCAGCTGTACTTGGATAAACATCTGGTCAAGCCCACTTAGGAGGTGAGACACACGGGGGTGAACACTGACAAGTAAGCCAACGTATCAGGGGAAGAGGAAAGGCCTGGAGTAAGACATAAGGAGCTGGGTATCTCCCAGAGAGAAGCAGGAAAGCATTGAAGGGAGATGCTAGAAAGCCTGGCTCTGTAACAATGCTAAAGCCTGGCTCTGTGCTGGGCGTGGTGGTGCACGTCTTTAATCCCAGCACTTGGGAGGCAGAGTCAGGCGAATTTCTGAGTTTGAGGCCAGCCTGGTCTACAGAGTGAGTTCAAGGACAGCCAGGGCTACACAGAGAAACTCTGTCTTGAAAAACCAATTAAAAAAAAAAAAGCCTGGCTCTGTATGATGATGCTAAAGCCTGGCTCTGTACAATGCTAAAGCCTGGCTCTGTACGATGATGCTAAAGCCTGGCTCTGTATGATGATGCTAAAGCCTGGCTCTGTACGATGATGCTAAAGCCTGGCTCTGTATGATGATGCTAAAGCCTGGCTCTGTATGATGATGCTAAAGCCTGGCTCTGTACGATGATGCTAAAGCCTGGCTCTGTACGATGCTTCTCCTCCACCTGCATTATGGTTAAGGATCCCAGAACAACAATCAACTTATCAGGAGTTGCATGTAACTGCTCCCTGTGTCTTTGCATTGAAGATCCCACCATCACCTCAGGCTCAACATGCCCCAGCTTCTCCGCTATTCTGTGACTCACGGCCTACAGTTCCCTTAGGACCCTGAATGGTGGCCTCAGCTCCTCCCACTTTTGGCCTCCACCAGTCATGTGCCTATCCCACATTTCATACCTACCCTAACTTAAAAAGACACACTACATGTATGTCTTAAGTGTGTGTATACACGGATGCACCCACAGAGGCCTGAAGAGGTTGTCGGGTGTGCCCCTCTATTGCCCTCTATTTATTCCTTTGAGGCAAGGTCTCTCCATGAACCCAGTCGGTAGCTTGCATTTTCTTGGCTAGGCTAGAAGCTAGTAACCCTAGCGATCTTTCTGTTCCTATCACGCCTTGGGGCTGGGATTACAGGGCTGCCTGGCTTGTTCTATTGAGGATGGGATCTGAAGATTGCAGAGCCCGTGCTCTTGCAGCTAAGCCATCTCTCCAGCTCCCTACTTATGCTTCTCCCTTTTGTGTTGCTTTAGTTCAGGGAAATCTTCTTCTTGCCCCTTACTGCTTTCAGCCTTCACACCGGAAAGACCTATAAACAGACACTGGACTAGGATCACTTCCACTCTCTGGCAACCAGGCTATGTGTCAGCTCACATATGAGTGTGAGCAGTGCAATGTGCTGATATTGGACCATCATGTTCTTAGGGAAAAGGTGGAATTTTTCTAAGACAATGGATTTTTCCATATCAACCACAGGGGACAAAAAAAAACAGGACATGATATAGATAAGGACTCTCAGGCCTGTAACCAACCCCAGCTCTTGGGAGACTAAGCCAGAGCACAGCCTTAAGGTCAAGCCAGCCTGGGCTATATACCAAGTTCCAGGCCAGCCCAGGCTACAGAGTAATACCCTGTCTGAAAACAAGAAGAGCAATAATGAAACCCCTGGTAGATATAGTTAGTGCATGCCTGTAATCTCCGTATTCAGGAGGCAGAGGCAGGAGGATTGCCACAAGTTTGAGGCCAGACTACTGTATATAGAATTCCAGCCCAGCCAGGGCTACAGTCTAAAACTGTCTCAGACAATCCCTGAGACCAAACAAAAGGAGGAGCAAGACACAAGGACAAGGGGGAAGACCTTAGACGGTAAAGGTCATGTTTCCTTTCTCTCTCCAGCTTTCCACACACTGGGGCTCGGATCCCAGGCAGGAAAGACAGATTTGAATATCCTCTCCTGCAGGGAAGAAATCTGTCTAGGAGAAGGTTGTGAAGCAGCCTGGAGAGGTGTCCCTAAAGACGGGTCGGGATTTGAACCAGGGGCTGAGTAGCCATATAAATGTTGGATATTTTTCTCTAACCTTAAACTTCTATTACTTATGAACTCAGCTGGCAGCTCTCTCTCTGCTTCCGTTGTGGGGAAGGTATGGAAGGATGCTTATCCCAAACAAGGACAAGGCAGGGCCAGTAACAGCAGGGTGGAATAAGCCCATCTTCAGGGGCTGGGAATGTTTTGATTACAGTGATTCATGGAGAGACGAAGCAGCTCTCTGGGACTGCGGCGAATGAGGGGAGGGAAGATGACTAGAGCAGACCTGGAGACCTTTTGCATTTCACTGAAGACTTCCAGACATCTCTGGAATGGGACCTTAGCAAGTGTGGCTTCTCGAGTTCAAATGAGAGATAGAGGTTCAAGCCATTAAGACTGAGTAAGACCTCAGAGACTGGTCACATGCGTGTCTAGTACATTCTGTGTTAAATATAGAGTTGCTGGGGTGAACATTTCAGCATCTGGAAGCAAAAGCCACATACAGACATGAGACTGTGCCTCTGAAAAGGCCAGTAGCTCAAGCTTCTGTCTTACCCTGCTCCAGGAGGTTCCTCCTGGTCAGATTTGAATGGATGATGAAATGTCTAATGTGTACCAGCTATAAGCCCGCTGACCACAACTCTTGGAGGGCTGGGCCTGTATGACTTCTGCTAGGAGATAATGGTGTGGCTTATCAGAAGGAGACCAGAGTAATCCCCTCAATGCATCATTAAGTACAAACTTTAGGTTGGGTGTGGTGGTGCACACCTTTAACCCCAGAGCTCCAGAGGCAGAAACATGGAGATCTAGGTGAATTTGAGGCTGGCCTAGTCTACATAGCAAGTTCCAGGGTGGTCAGGACTACATAGAGAAACTCTGTCTTAAAAAAAAAGCAAAAAAAAAAGCTCTAAGCCTTATTTGTCACACATCCAGGGAGACCGTGAAAGCCCGCACACAGTATAACAAATGGCCTTTAGCTGGCCTGTCACTAAGCTGTCTTCCTGTCACAGCCAGGGGGTCCCTCAGAATTCTCTCATCTGTCAGAGAGTATAGAAAACATCACCCACCTGTGGGGCAGAAACTCAGAGTGTATCCTTGCATAGCTAAAACACTGTAATAGCTATGAAGAACACACATAGCTATAGCTAGAGGGGCAGCCCTGGTGAGAACTCTCCTTAAAATGTAACTTAATCAGTAATCAAACATTGAGGTTTCCCAATCACAGCGTAGAGTTTTCCACGTGGCCTCAGGATACCACAGACTAGGATAGAACAGGAATCTAAGGTCAGTATCTGATAGCAAGACTGGGAAAGGCCCAGGACACACATGTTCTTTTGCTTGTTCTGGCCAAGGCTTTATATTAAAACAACGATAGCAGAAGATCCATGCTGTGCTGGCTACTTTAAGTGTCAACTTGATGCAATCTAGAACCAGCTGGGAAGACAGACTCAGTGGGAGGTTTTTCTAGGTCAGGTTGGCCTGCAGGCATATCTGTGGGGAATTGCCTTAACTGTCTCCTTTTTAGATCTATTTTATTTTAGGTGTATGAGTGTTTTGCCTGCATGAATTATGTATACTACATATATGGTTGATGCCCTCAGAATTCAGAAGAGGATATTGGATCACCTGGAACTGGAGGGCACATTGTGGGTGTTGGGAATTGAACCCAGGTCCTTTGCAAGATCAACAAGTACTCTTTTTATCCTTCCCTTCCCTTCCTTCCTTTCTTTCTTTCTTTCTTTCTTTCTTTCTTTCTTTCTTTCTTTCTTTCTTTCTTTCTGTCCTTCCTTCCCACTCTATCTCTTTCCGTTGTTTTTGTTGTTGTTGTTGCTGTTTTTGAGACAGGGTTTCTCTGTATAGCCTTGACTGTCCTGGAACTCACTTTATAAACCAGGTTGGCTTTGAACTCACAGCTCAGCCTCACTCTGCCTCCTGAGTGCTGGGATTAAAGGTGTGTGCCATCACTACTGCCAGGTGCAACAAGTAGTCTTAAATGCTGAGCAATCGGTCTCTCCAGCCCCTTGGGAGATTGCCTTATCTTAATCGATGTGGGAAGAAGTGCCCACTCTGGGTGGTACCATCTCCTAGTTAGGGAACCCTGGACAGTGTAATAGAGAGGCAGCTGAGTTCAAAACAGCAGGTATGCATTCATTTTTCTCCTCTCTTGACTTTGGGTGTTTTAAATCCCTGTTGCTTTGACTTCCCTACTATGACAGTTGATTGGGGGAGGGGGGTCTGGGTATTTTATCACAGCAACAGAAATAAAACTAAAGCACATACCATATGCAATTTATACTCAGACAAAACACCAAAAGAACAGCACACGCGCAGGCTGAAGGCTCAGGTCGGTAGCAATGTTATTTAAAAAGAGGAGGGGCCCATTGTGACTTGATCAGGAAACTGTAATCAAGAGTGGAATGAACTGTTCCTGATGACCAGGGCATTGTTATAAAAAAACCATCAAAGACTGCACACACACACACACACACACACTCACACACATACACTCACACACACACACACACTCTCACACACACACACTCACACACACACATACACACACTCACACACACACTCACACACACTCACACACACACACTCACTCCTCCTCGGCACTCACAGGTATAGGATGCTGTGGTTGACTCCGCAGCATGTGCACAGTTTATCTATTCCAGGCCAGAACTCAGTTCTGTAGTCAACATATCTAAAACTAAGGTTTTCTTTCCGTATCATTCTAGAAGAATTTCTTACTAAGCCTTAATAACAAGAGTTGATTGATTCTCAGAGTGTCTCAAGAACTTAGGATCTATGAAACAAAACCAGGCTTCTCAAAGTCCCCCAAGTGGCACACATTGGGGGTTTTATCTCAGACTATAAAATGACCTGGACGTTGATCGTAGTCTTATTAGCATGTGTGCCTTTCTTCAAACTTCTTTCTTGGCTAGTAAGTGCAACTGACAGAGAAGTCATTCAGGCTTAATGAGAACCACAGAGGGTGGGAATCACAATGTGGGGTGGACAGGTAAGACCACAGCAATCCCTCCTGTGGATCCCCCAAAATCATATTCTCCTAAGCCTGAGTTCACCCAGCTTTAGGCTTCCAAACTCTTTTGTCAGGATTCCTCCTAGCTCTGTGAACACTTGCAGGGTCCAGAGAATACAGTGGGAAGGCTACAGGGGGAAATGAGTAGAGATACAAATGAAAGAGTCAGTGGGGTGGTAACAACTGGTAGTATGGCTCAGTGCTGGCTTATTGAGTAGTGGACCACACAGGCATCCATGCCAGTCCCAGCCCACTCAGAGGTAGGACATACAGGTGCCTTCCAAGGAAGGTCCTGGTTAGAGGAAGGAGGAGGGGGAGGGGCACAGCATGAAAGCACAACTTGCCTTCTGCAGGTGCAAGTACCTGTGGGTCTGCAGCCCAGTCCCAGCCCAGCCTGGCAGTGACTCTGCCTCCACGATCCTCTAAACTCTGCTTCTCCCTGTGCAGTGCTCCCTGGTTCCCAAGTCCACCCCTTCAACTGTTGCCCACTTTCAAAGCACAGAAGAGCCCCAAATGAGTCACCTCCCAGAGGAGCCGGGCTTCTCTCCTAGAAATGCGCTTGCTTCTTTTCTCCCAGAGCTCCTGCTGCTGTGTTCCTGCTACGTGTTATGGGTTCTGAGAACAGAAGGTTTCCTTTATGTCTCCTCAAAGATCACCTATAAGGGTGCTCAAATCCAGGTCTTCTACTCACTGGAGGGACAATCGTGATACCTTCTCTGAGCTTTTATTTGGCCTATCTTTTACTCCAGTCAGAAATGTCCTACATACAAATGTCTGGTCTGTGGTCGATCCAGAAGAAATGTTATTACACGTCATTATATTTTTTAAAAACTATACCCCCCTTTGTTCTGAATGACAACGGGAAATGTTCTGGTGCCAACTCCTCTGGCCTCTGATCCTCTTCCTGAGTTAGAGGCTGACTGTGTGAGAGCCACCAGAGGGGCAGGTAGCAGTTGATACTCCCATGTGTCCTTGCATTTCAAGCCCATTTAGTGGGGGCCAAGATGAAAATAACAACTCTGAGTTTGTAGCTGAGGCCAAGGGACGCAGTGAAGCATGGAAGCATAGTCCCAAGGTCATCCCCACAGCCCAGGGAGGCAGAGGAAGGGACAGGAGAAGGGCCTGTCCCTTCCTGTCTGGCTGGGATTACGGGGACTAGAGTCCTACTCCTACTTTCCAGGGCTCAAGGTCTGATGTCACGGCAGGGAAGGAAATTATTCCTAGCCCAGTTTCCTTGGAAGGCTAGGGAGATTCTAGAATAGTTAGGGAAGGGTGGAGGAAAGGAGGGCAAAGAGAGCTCCACAGGTCGCAGAAGTTTTCCTAAGCAGTAGATCACCTCTGCTGTGACTTTGTTACTGAGGGTGATGGGCCCGTTCCTGCAAGGGACTTAGTTCTGACTCCAGCATGTTCTTTTGCCAACCCCTTTCAAGAAAAGTCCAGATAGCAAGTGTTTGAAGCCATGGGACCGAGAGCTGGCCAATGTGCTAACAGGAGCATCAAGTCAAGAGGAAGAGGCAGAAGAGACAACAATGGGACGCTGCCAGCTAGGTTGCTGCCCCTTGCCTGGGATGCCCTTAGGAAGTATCCCTTCACATCTCTCTCCTGGTGAGTCTGTATGAATGAGAACCACTCCACGGACCAGGAGGAAAGCATCCGATAACAGCCAGGGCAGTGTGCACTTACCTCCATCAGCAGTGGAGAAACTCTGTGGAGACAAAAGCAGGGCAGGGCGTCACTGTGCGTGTGCGGGCGTGTCCCACTCCCAGCCCCCAAAACACAGACCCAGAACTTGGCCTGCAGCAGGCAAGACCCAAGCTTACTTTTCTCCTGGGATCAGTGAAGGATTTGATATTTTCAATTTACACAGAATGTCAATCAATTTACCGAGAAATAAGTTCAATCATCCAGCAACTCTTCAGAGTCGTGATGAAGATGTACTGTTAGAAGGATCCCATCTTGAATTTCATTTTATGCAGGTTTGGGGTTTGTGGTGTTTGTGTTTTAATCATTGAGAATGTGGTCCTGAGAAATTCAGAGCCTCAAGGTCTCTCTGGATGTTACCACATAGAGCCATTTATTTTTGCTAGGGGGATTTCGGTGCATTTACACCCTGTATTTTGGGTTTCCTGCCCATTTGCTACAATGTTGCCTCCAGGGCTTCCATAAAGGAAAGACTTGAAAGGCAAATTCTAATTAAAGCCACATTAAGTCATCTAATCTGCTTAATAGGAACTGGTCTTGCAACTCTATTTCGTAATTTGAAGACTTTTCGGACATTGGAGAAGTAAGGGTGTGGCAACAGCCTATAAATGGGATTAATATAAATGGGATTAATTTAATAGACTTGTCCCCAGTGCCTCTAATGAAGACAGGCCACTCTGCTGCAGGAACAGCATCGGTTCCTGGCACTTGTGTCTTCTTTTCAGAGTGTATGGCTCAGACTTCTCTGTCTACCATCTAGACCAGTGGTTCACAACTTCTTTTTTTGGGGGGGGGAGGGGTCCCATATCAGATATCCTGCATATCAGATATTTATTTATGACCATAACAGTAGCAAAATTATAGTTATGGAGAAGCAATGAAGTAATTTTATGGTGCGGGGGGGTCAAGACAACAGGAGGAACTGTATTAAAGGGTCTCAGCATTAGGAAGGTTGAGAACCACTGCCTAGCCTTTCCTAGGGGACTGCCCCTGATTTGGATTAGAGAAACTCTGCTTTTTAAATTATTATTATTATTTCTCCTTCACCTTCTGCAAGTCCTTGAAGGATTTCTCTGTCTCCTTCAGTTTCTCCAGGATGATCTGCTCTTTGGCGGATATCTGGGACTCTTCACTTTCGAGCGCTTGTATTTCCTGCTCCAGCCTGGAAGACACACAAACAGAGCACAAGATGCTTTATTGTCCTGCCACCCACTGGCAAGGGAGCAGCCACCTTCCTGCTGGCGACCTGTAACTTTCATTGTTCGCTACACTGAGAAACCAGGCCAAAGTTTTTCCATTACAGAGGATCCTGTGCATCCAGCTTTGCTGCCAGGAAGACATTGATCAAAGGGAAACAATCCAGGGCTGGCTCTGTGGCTTCATGGCTGTTGCTCTGGCTCCCCAACTACCTTGCTGATGTGTGTATTTCTTATTCAGAGATAGAGTGTGTATACACAGCTCAGGACATACAGTCAGGAGGAAAAAGCTTCATATTCTCCTAGCTATTTCAGATTAACATCTTTTTCCTTTGGATCTCTTCTTTCTGAGGCCAAGGTTACCTAGTCTTCTCTGGGCTCTAGAGGAGAGGTACAAGAAGAACAACCCAATGCAAACCCGCCCAAGCCTCGGTGCTTTTTGTCCTGTTTTCTCTAATCCCTCCTCCCCGCCAAAATAACTCACAGAGATGTATATACGCAAAAAGGTTTTGCTGAAATTTTGGACAGCAAAAGAGTTTTACATCTGTATTCACACCTCTGTACCCCTCGGCCCCTCTCCTTTGGATTCTATATGCAGATAGCCCACACACTGCCTCCCCAGGCCATGGTTGCTAGAGCATTTTCCCTGGTCTTAGGTATTCTGATTGTCTCATCTCATCGACTTTGTGCAACCTAATTCAGCTTTTGTATAGATTCACTGAATGTATATTGAGAATTGAATGTATATTGAGAATGTTTGTCCTTCCTCACCTTGTTGAATTTTTAATCCAGGTGGGGAAATTAATAATGCCTGTTGCTATTCTCTACAGGGACTGTTTTGTGTATCATAGAGTGTTTATTAGCATGCCTGGCCTCTACTTGACAGATGCCAATAACATGAGTGCTATCCCTTGAGATATTAGCAGAGTATAGACATTGCAGCCTTCCTCCAGGAGAAAATCACCTCAATAGAAAACTGCTGCTATAGAATACGGTAGATTTGATAAGAATGCTGATAAATAGCAGTAATAGGTTAGGAAAGATTAAGGGGTGAGGCTAAGGGCGTCATTTAATTGGTAGAGTATTTTGCCCAGCATCTGTCAAGCCTTGGGTTCCATTCATAAGGAACCAGGTATGATGGTAGATGCTTGTAATCTGACCCTCAGGAGGCAGAGTCAGAAAGAGTTTCAGGGGACTCTGGGATACTTGGGGTCCCTTCTTAGAACAAACAAAACAACAGAGGGGGGAAAGGGTGCAGAAGTGGGAAGTCTCCCCTACAGGTGACTCTCTGGAAATTGAAGGGACGGGGGGCACCTAAGCTGAGACCTCAAGAATGGCTGGAGAAATGTAGCTCATCAGAGCAAACAGAGAGCCACTGTGTAAGCTAAGCACAAATGGAATGGGGCACGACAGTGATGGGGGTCGGGGAGGGTTGTCAGGTAGCATGGAGATGTGGCGGAAGGGGTCAGTAGCACAGGGAGGCTGGATACTTTGGGGTCTTGTAAGTCACATGTCCATGAGTAGGAGGCACGCCCAGTCCATACCACACTGTAACACCAAGTCACTCAGCAGAGTCCTGCTTACAAAAGCACCAGAAAGAATAGACAACTTTAAACTTAGGACAGTGAATTTGAGGGAGGTTATTTTAGTTTTAGACAGTCTCTTTATGCAGCCCTTGTCTGGAACTCTATATAGACCAGGCTAGCCTCTAACTCACAGAGATCTGCCTGCCTTTGCTTTCGCCCCTGCCTCTACCTCCCAAGTACGGGGATTTAAAGTGTGTACCGCCATGCCCTGTGTTTGTCTGTTTTAATAGGGTCTTGCTACTGTGGCCCTGTCTGGCCTTAGATTGATTTATAATCTTCCTCTTAGTGCTGGGATAACTTTGTTAACAGAGCAGTATTGTAATGACAATTGAGACTGGTCAAATATGTATGTGCATACAATTATATGTATTTATATTCTAATATACTCCTGTAATATATCTATATCTATATATTCCTATATCTATATCTTAATTATAATAGAAACATAGGCATACATATCTGTATGTATTCATAATTAGGTATATATTTGTCTATCTAATACTACCTAAGGTAGAAAGATTACAAAGAACTTAACCGATCCTTCCATTATGCCCAAATCTGAATAGAAGTGGGTCACCTTTTAATGACGATTAAGACTGAAAAAAATAGAAAAATGTCAGTCATTGGGTAATAAGTTATAGATTATTTTAATTTTGTTTTGTATAAGTTCTGGTATCTTTTCAACTTAAAAAATACCATGCTTAGGTGCATAGTTCACCACTAGAGTGCTTGCCTAGTGTATTTGAGGTCCTGGCTTTGATCCCCAGCCAGATATCTCAGTGTGTAAAGGTGCTTGCCATCTGGCAACCTGAATTCAGTCCTTGGGATCCACAGTAGGAAGAAAGGATCAAGTTCTGGAAGTTGTCCTCTGACTTTCATATATCCATTGTGACATACATGTTTCTATTCCTGGACACACACACACACACACACACACACACAGTAAATAAATAAAACTGTAATTTAAAAATATATCATATATTGGGGCTCGGGAGAGATGGCTCGGGAATTAGGAGCACTGACTGCTCTTCCAGAGGTCTTGAGTTCAACTCCAAGCAACCACATGGTAGCTCACAAACCATCTGTAATGGGACCTGATGCCCTTTTCTGATGTGTCTGAAGACAGCAACAATGTACTCAAATACATAAAATAAATAAATAAATAAATCACATATTACTTATCTAACTAGATTGCCTGATTTAGAGACAATTAACTTCCCAAGACCACATGCCTGAGGAAGGAGTGTCTCACAGGTGTGGGATAAGCAGGGACCAGGGTCTCAGCTTCTTGGTACCAACTCAAAGGGTTAAACAGTGCTAACAGCTATGTAAATACAAACCCAACATTTACTGAGTGTGTTTAACTGACAGCGGAAGTAGACACTTCACGGGATTATAAAAACAACCCAAAACTGTGTTAAATATGGCTGACTTAAACAAAAAATCTCCAGGGTAAGGGGTATGTCCCTACGGAGCTTTCTTTCCATGAAGCAGCCCCAAGTAGGTGAAAATTCTCTGACCAGATGACCACAGGCTGGCTTGCATCTCCACAGCCTGCCCCTGTTTCAGAGAGCTCAGCTGTATAGTTCAGCTGCTAAAGATTTGGGTCACGATACCGTGTTGCTTCGTAACTGAGAAGGAAGGGAAAGGGGTGGAGGGAAAGAAGGAAACCAAACCTTTTGATACCAACTGAGTTTTCTCCCAAACGGAATGACTGGAGAGGAGAGGAGAGGAGAGGAGAGGAGAGGAGAGGAGAGGAGTCTCTGTAAGCCTAAGTTAGCCAGGTCTAAGAAGCCAAGTTTCCTTATTACAAAACAGCTGTGGCTTCGGGCCAGGGCCCTAGGGTACTGGATAGCCAGGCCACCACCTCGCTCACACAAACCTGAGTCTTAGGGTTGGGGAACCTCTCAAGAGGTTAAGCATGCTGGTGTGTTGTTGTCTCATGACCGAAACCTAACTCAGTCTCTGGGTGCCAAGTAGATATTGCTGTGCTAAAAATAAACGGTCAGAAAGTGTAATTTATACAAGGTTAATCAAGGCTTTACGGGCTGTGTCAGGTACACAACAGCCTCTGACTGGACTGCTTGGTTTCTTCTGAACGGAGAGGAGATTGTAAGAAGATGTAAGAATACAGTGTAGCTGTGGAGAACTAAAGCAGGAGAGGTGAAAGGGTCTTATGAAATGTATCCAATCCTCCTGAAAGGGTCTAATAAAATGTATCCAACCCTCCTGAAAGGGTCTAATAAAATGTATCCAACCCTCCTGAAAGGGTCTTATAAAATGTATCCAACCCAGGGGAGCATCCTCACCGAAGAACACAAAGGACCTCTGACTCTATAAAGTACACTCATCATCCTATGAAATTCACTCATGCATCCATCTACCTAATGTTATGCAAATACTTTCTCTGTTCCCCGGCAAGGCGCTGAGCATCAGAAACAGGAAGATAAATCAAGTACAGGGTCTGCTCATGAAAGCTCTCTGTCACCTACATAACCACACACTGTAAAGCTGGAAAGGGTAATGGGTAAAGAACAACGTGTCGGGGCTGAGTGTGGTAAAACCACAAGTTACCCACACAGCATCCTACCTTCTTTACCTTAAACCCACTTTGCTGGGGAGAGCAATGAGCCTAGATGGAATGTCCATACCACAGCTTCCACTCAGAAAAAGGCAGCCATGGGTCAGTTTGGGTGAACAACATATGTATAAAGTTGTGTGTGTGTGTGTGTGTGTGTGTGTGTGTTGGGGGAGGGGTAGAAACTTACAGAAAAGCTCAGTAAGAGCAGAAGGAGTGTTGCTTTCAAAGGTACACACCCTGGTTTTGCTCTTTTTCTTACAGGTTCCTCATGGGAGCGTGTCATAGCAGGTTCTAGGTGCTGCAGTGACACCTGCTACAGGCTCAGTAACTTTCAATAGAGATATATCAGCTTACTTTTCCACAGGTCAAACATCCAACATGTGGGGGGGGGGGCGTCAGTCTAACATCAAAATGTTTGTCAGGGCTGTGTTCCCCTCTAGAGGCTCCAGGAGAGCACCCATGTCCTCCTCTCTTCCAACTCCCCCAGGCCATCTGTATTTCCTGGTTCGTGGACCTCCCCCTCCATCTTTGAAGTGCATGCCTCTGGCCATTTCTCTGAGGTCATCCTGCCTCTGCTTCTGCTTCTGCCTCTTGGTCTATGTGATGGTTTGGATAGTGCGCTCTCTACACAAGACAAATGTGCTCGGCTCTCATTGTGGAAATGCAAAATGTAATAACATTTGTAAAAGGCAGAATCTTCTGGAAGGTGTTGGTCACTGAGGGAGCTATCCTTTAAAGAGGTTGATGTAATTCTCTGCAACCCACTTAGTTCCTCTAGCACAGTGTTGTAGACACAGAGAGCCTAACTCTTGAATTCTTATTTCCTGTCCCACCATGTGGTTTCTTCCCACTTGCCCTCGCTGCCATCCCCATGCCAACAAGTAGCCAAGGGGAGGCCCTCCCCAGAAGGTAGGATAAGAAGCTAGGATTTCAACTTCTGAAACAGTAAAACTCACTTTTCTTTATAAAGTGCCTGTGCTATTTTCTCCTGGCTGCAGAAAACAGATAAATATACACCTTATTTCTCCACTGTTACCTGACTTATCAAGGTCACGGATTCAGAGGTTAGGATGCGAACGTCTTTGGGGTTCACTGTTCTGATGGTCCTAGGGGATACAGTGCTAGAGGAGCAGTCACCCAGCGCCCACAGAGGCAAGACTGTGGTCAGAACAGCTGAGTGCAGAAAGCCAAAGGCAGCTTGTCACCCAGAAGCCATAATGGAACACCCATGCCACCTCCAGAGTGTCTGCTTCCAGGTTTCTTGTTAAGGGTCGAAGCCAATGTCATGGCCACGGCTGAGTGCAATTTCCTTCTGATAAAAGATGGGGAGAAAACTTGGTTGGGTAGACCACACATTAGTGAGGCTTTGGAGGGTGCAAACAAGAAACAGACATGCTAGACAGAGGACACATCTCAGAATATTCTGTCTTCCTACTCATTCAGTGGCCTATGGCCTCATGTGGCTTTGTCAGCCAGACCAGGCTCCCTCTATTCACATGCCGCAGCATGGTGCTGTGTGCTGAGAGGCCCCAACGTTCTGGTCCACATCCCAACGACTCCCTGTGCTCTGCCGTTCCTTTTTTCCTCACCCTAAAATACCTGGATTTCAAGACTCTGCCGTGTGTCAGGCTCATTACAAGGCACAAAGAGAAGAGATGGGAAAGGCTGGCCAAGATAGGCATTCAGTGCTGCTTCCCATGATCTTCTGCTGCATCTTTGCCCTCTGACCTACAAAAGGCAGTACATGTTTCCTTTTTTCTGAATATCTTTCAGTTGAATCCAAAAGAGAACAATCATATTAAAAACTTGGTTTCTGGTGTTGGAGAGATGGCTCAGTGCTTAAGAACCTGCACTATCCTTTCAGAGGATCTGAGTTGGTTCCCAGGACCCATGGCAGGTGGCTGACAACCACCTCTAACTCTAACTCCAAGAGCTCAGACATCCTCTTCTGACCTCAGTGGATAAATACATTCATGTGCACATACCCACAGATAACACACACACACACACACACACACACACACACACACACACACTAGAAATGACTCAATAAGTTTACATAATTACATATAAAATTATACTGATGTGTCTGCATCAGAACTATTGAATCATTGTTGATAAAGAAAAGAATTAAAATTTTAAAAAAAGAAAGAAAAGAAAAGAAAAGAAAAGAAAAGAAAAGAAAAGAAAAGAAAAACCACCTAAATTGACAGGCGCCATTGCAAACACTGAATTCACTGGAAACCAAGGTCCAGGGAACACAGACACAGGCTGAGGACTAGTGATGTGTGTGAGGTGGTGGGGAGAGTACAAGGGGAATGGTGGAAAGACCCAGCCACAGGGGGATGTCCAGTATCCTCATGAAGAGAACTCTGTACCAACTGTGGGTTAAGGCAAGGCAAATAACAAAACAACAACTAGTCATGGACTCTCTAGGACCTAAGTAAGTCTATTCTGGAGCAAACAATCCTCAGCCACTGGGCTGTATGTCAGAATAATCCTAACAATGCATGGTGACTTTCCAACCTTCCTCGTTACTGAGAGACACACAGGGAGTGTTCCACGCGGCTGACAAGCACTCTCAGAATGAACGCTGATGCTGCCGGGCTAGCCAAAGGTGCTTAATCCACCTGCGCTCTTCCCTTGAACTGCAGTTTCACAGCTGAGCAGTCAAGTGAGGTGCCTGTCTGCTCAGCCTGCCAAATCGAGAGCCATAGGAAATGCTTCTCAGAGGCGCAGGCTGCGCCCACCTTTTATGCATCCAGCCTGCATAAAAAATGCAAAGGAGTCTGTTGGCTGCTCGGTTCCCATCCTGCACTGCTTCACAGTAACTCAGTCCCTAGAGATGAGCAGGGTATGCAGCAAAACAGGACAAAGCCGACCATGTTGGCTAGTATTAGGTCAACTTGACAGGAAGACTACAGTGGTGGTTCTCAACCTGCGGGTCGCGACCCATCCAGGGATCACCTAAGACCATTACAAAACACAGATATTTACATTCCAGTCAGGAAGTAGAAACAAAAACAACTCTGTGGTTGGGCATCAGACCACATGATGAACTATACTAAACGGTTACAGCATTAGGAAGATTGAGAACCACTGCTTTAGTGAGCTGAAAGGACGGAAACCTTAATTGAGAACATTAAGCCCTCATAAGATCAAACTGTAGGCATTTTCTTAATTAGTTATTGATGGGCGGGGGTCGCAACCCACTGAAGGTGATACCATGCCTGAGCTGGTGGCCCTGAGTTCTATGAGTAAGCCAGAGGAAGCAAGCTAGTAAGCAGCACTCCTCCATGGCCTCTGTATCAGCCCTTCCTGGAGATTCCTGTCCTGTTTGAGTTTGTTCTGGTCATGGTGTTTCACTGGGGCAATAAAAACTCTAACTAAGACACCCACGTTTCTCAATATTATTCGTGGCCACATGTGGTCCGTTATTGCCAAAGGGATGTAAGTGAAAATATTAAAGGGTATCTTCTAGAACCTTCTTCAGTCCCTTGCTTCTTTGGCCATTCTCTATCCTTCTTCCTGAAATACATCTATGGAGGTAAAGCTTTAAGGACCACACTGAACACCCAGGACAAGGGCCATCTTCATAGTTAGGAGAGGCAATATGCTGGAAGAAGACTGGGTCCCTGACAAACGCCCAGAGGGCACCAGCAGATGGCTCATGGCTATCTGTGTCTACTGGAGGGAGACATAAACCTTGTGTTTAAGCCACTGTTATTGTAGCTCTCTTCACACGAACCTACATCTTATTCCAATCAATACATATAGTGTTGAGTTCTGAGTGAGTGCTTAGAAGTTTTCCAAGATTTGGGGCTGAAGCTAGTAACAACTTAGAGCCACAATAATGACCCAGCAAAAGGGTTTCTTTTAAA
Source organism: Mus minutoides (assembly GCA_902729485.2). NCBI lineage: Eukaryota > Metazoa > Chordata > Mammalia > Rodentia > Muridae > Mus > Mus minutoides. Next base: position 221,846 of record LR750862.1, read on the forward strand.
AAAGGGCAAGGTTTATTAATTCATTACTGCTAATCAACCTTTGTAACTCAGGCTTGGCTAGCACTGTGCCCCATACCCTTGCTGCAGTGAAAGTCTCAGCAGGGGATCTCAACTGGCTGCGGTCATAAGCATCTTTTTGTGGCACTGACTTCAAGTTCCTCTGTCAGCTGAACTCCGTAGGGACGAGCCTTTAAATGTTGGCCTCACAGAAAAAGCCATTGGTGGCTGAGAGCTTCCGGTCGTACACTGGAGGTCGAACACAGACAGTTAGGTGGCTCAGAAGTGAGCATAGAAACAGAAGCAGAAGTTTAGGACAGCTGTGAATTTTACCTGTCTATGATTCTCCATTTTCCTCAATCCCTTTCTCCTTACACTGGATGAAATCCAGTTCATTTAGTGAGGAAAAAAAATATCTCTAGCCTTTCCTGAGGACTACCTTTCAGAGGTTCTACCTTCTGGATCATGAAGTAGAGTTTACCTAACCAAAACCAGTATGGTGGGCTGTCATTCCAGCATTTAGCAGGGGAGGTAGAAGGATCAAGAGTTCCAGACCAACCTCTGCTGTACAAGGAGTCTTAGGCTAGCCTAGGTATGTGAGGCTCAGTCTCAAAACAAACAAACAAACAAGCAAGCAAACAAGCAAACCTAACTGACCTAGGCCAACTATGCTCTTAACTAGAAGTCTGTTATTTTAAAATAATGACCCAAGAAGAGAGAAAATCCCGGATCCAATCCTTCCTGTAGGGCCCTGTTAATTTATGATGTCTGGAGCTCCAGATCTTCTGAGACCCCAGTCTCTGGTCCCAGCCTTTTGTTTTACCTGTATGTACCGTGTAGGCAACCTCTCTCTCCCCCCATCTTAGTATCTCCCCATCTCTACGTCCTAGGTGAAACACTGGGAAGAACTGCTTGTTTTCATCAAGTGGGTGCTACCACAGCCACCTCCCACACTCCAGGAAGACGTGCATCTGTTTCTATGGCAGTCCCCAAATATTTGTCATTTGTGACTCTCTTTCACAAGGAGACAGCTTCCTTTTATTTAGATGGGTAGATCTGGAGTCCCATTAGGACACATGGCACTTCACAATGAATAGTGCTCAGGGCCCTTAAATAAACAGGATTTCCACTTGTCCTTAGGAGAGAACAGGTCCTCCCCTGACTGCAAAGGCGTGGCAGTAGAATCTCGAGCCTGTTTCATTTCTCCCACGTCACCCCTCAGATGGGAATATCATCGACTGAGTAGAGAAAGGCCCTTTTGAAAATTCCAAGTGCCCAGGTCATATCCTCTCCATATGAAGAGCTCTGGTCATTCATTATCACCTCCTTCCCAAGTCCAGCCTTCTTGGGCTACTCCAACCTCTTCCCAGCCTGACTCCACCCTCCTTGTAACACTGACCACAACGAGAATGCCAGGGCCCCCACCCTCAGTTCCATCCCTGCCAGGAGGCCTCATGACAAGAGTCCTTCTGGGTTCAACTTCATCTCTTTCACAGAGCGCTCAGCCTCATGGCTTAGCTCCTTCTGAACCCTTGTAGCAGTCTAGTCCTCAGAGGAGCTGGGTGTACCTGCCTCATGTATCAGGGTACTAAAAATGTCCCTGTGCACACCAACTCTTCTGCATCACCCCCCCCCCCTCAGGTGTAAGCATACAGAGAGAGGGTGATATAGAATTTACTATATAGTAAATATAATATTTATTGTTGTTTATTGTATTTTCTCGGGAGCATACAGCTGCTCAGGAAGCACTGGCAGGGTAACTAAGAAACAAGCCGACGCAGGAATATGCACATATGTCTCTTATTGTGACATCTGTACGTTTTCTTGAGCCCACGGAGAACCAGCCTCACTTTCCTCCAGGGACTATGTTCCGTGTGTGGCTCAGAATGTATAAAAGAATTTCTGCAGCAGGGAATCTCCTCTGAGCTGGAGCAGAGTATCGCCGAGACTCTCATGTGAATCTGATTCATCAGAAAGAGTTCTGATGGCAGAAATGTGAAAAATATTCCTCAGTGGCCTAAAGGCGTTCTTTTCTAGAGCTGTCTCTTTTTGGAGGAATCGATAATCTAGCCTGATCTTATCGCCAGCGCTCTGTCCCGCCTGTGGAAGACATACACTGGCACCTGTGAACCTGGCATGGCACAGTTTCTCTACCTGGGACAGGTTCTCCCCGTAGCACAGGATCTCCATGTGGTGCAGATTCTCTATGAGGCTTGGGCTCTTCACGTGGCGCGGGTTCTTTACGTGTAACCCTTGATCAATTACCCCATCTGCCCCGTACTCCCCAGACACCTTTGTTGCAGCAGTCCACAAAGAATTCATTCCGCCCAGTGAAACACAGGCAAACCTCTCTTGACCTTACAGCTTATTCTAGTGACTTCGAAGCCTCTCTTCCCGATGTCTCCAGTGTAGTCGCTCTTTGCCGCCCCATTTCCCAGCCCAGCCTCTGTTTCTCTTCCTCACTGCCTTCTGACCACTCCCACAGAGCCCACTGTCAGTCATGCTCACCTGCCGAGTCTAACAGATCTTCATGGTCACTCTAATTGGCTTTCTCATTTCTTAAAAGCTTGTGTTGTTTGTTTATTTAATAATGTTTGGGATCAAATCCATGATTTCATCCATGATTAAGGAAAAAAAAAACCTGTCTGCTTGTGGGCTAATTCAAAAAGGAATTATGACATTTTCTTTAATTTTCACTTTTTTAAAGAAATTTTTTTTAAAAAATCATATGTATGCCTGTGTCTCTGTGTGTATTTGTGCATGGGATTGCAGGTGCCTGTGGAGGCATCAGGTCTTCTGGAGGTGGAGTTAAGGGCAGGTTTGAGCCTCTGAGTGACATGGGTTCTGGGGACTGAACTCAGGTCCTCTGTAAGAGCAGAGTGTCCTCTCAACCGCTGAACTATTATCTCAAAGAAAAAGCCCCTGCTTTTCCGGTCAGATATTCAACTGCAGGTATGTGTGTCTTTAAAGGTGTAATCAACTTTTCTTTATTCCCTCTGGGGTCATCCAAATAAAATCAGAAGTGTAGACACACAGATACGTGGGCATTGGGCCAGAATCATGCGAGTATTGGCATTTACTTCATCTTGCCCCGTGATTTCCATTCGGTCACGCCCCCAGCAAATATCTGGGTTCCCACACCAGGTTGTAAAAATCTTTACCTGGTACATTCCTCTCCTCCAAGTCCCTGTCTACTCACTGTTTGGATCTAAATTAGCTTTCCTGCTGACTCAGGATTTCGTGTGTGTGTGTGTGTGTGTGTGTGTGTGTGTGTGTGTGTGTGTGTGTGTGTGAGCACGCACACTCATCCAGACAGCTTCATCCACAGCTTCTATAAACACCCACAGTGGAGGAGACTATCATATCTTCACCTGCTGTCTGCATTAGGACTCCTGCTTTAGGACTCCTGGAGACAAGCCATGCTTTCAAGGCTTGAATAGAGGCCCTGAGTTCAATTCCCAGCAACCACATGGTGGCTCACAACCATCTGTAATGGGATCTGATGCCCTTTTCTGGTGTGTCTGAAGACAGCTACAGTGTACTCACAAAAATAAAACAAATAAATCTGAAGATAATCAAAAAGAATTATATTTTAAAAAGACTGATTTAGGGCTGGAGAGATGGCTCGGTGGTTGGGAGCACTGGCTGTTCTTCCAGAGGACCCAGACTCAACCCTCTGTACCCACCTAGTGGCTCACAATCATCTGGAACGCCAATTTCAAGGGATCCAACATCCTTGTCTGGTCTCTGTGGACACACACACAGCATCCATTCACACACACACTCTTAAATAAAAACAATTTAAAAATAAAGATTAAAAAAGACTTTGACTCTTTCATTGAAAGAAATGATTATTTAGTGTTCAACGAAAATGGTGGTAAAATAGCTAATATTCTCTGAATATTTATCATGAGCTAGACCGTATAGGATCGATACACATGGTTCAGTGTTTTACCATTATAACCCACACCTGCTGAGGCTGAGGCTGAGATTGAAGCTGGCAGAGGCTAAACTGCCTCTGCCCACACCATCTCCTGCCTCAGCTTGGCTGTTCATTGGAGCACAAGTAGATTTGTATACAACTCCACCTTGGAAGCATGAACAGTGCGGTGCTATGGCTCCACAGTGCATGGAAGAGTGTTCGTCCAGCCATGGTTCACATTGCACTGCTGAAAGGTGCTTTGAGCAAGGAGCCCTTTCTTCCTGTGTCCATGGGCACCATGGGGTTCCATGAGCCACCCAACCTGCTGCCCAATAAACAGGGCCTCTGCCATTTGATACCCTTAGAAGGGAGGATGTCGACCCTTCAAAAAGCATAGAGGATATTGTACCTGCGCCAGAGACTCAGAAAGTGGTTAGAGTTGGGGGTGGAGGAAGGAGATAGGAGGGTTAGGTAAATCCAAACAGACCTTTCCGAAGGAAACTTAGTCAGAGCTTTTGGGTGTTCCTAACCATGTTTTCCGTGCTTGACATCACTAGGTGACAGCCCTTTTTCAGTGGAGAAGTTTGTCTCTGGGCTGGGACAATTCCAAAGTTATTCTAAGAGTTCCTGCACGGAGCAGATCAAGCCAATCAGGAAGCTCCTCCGAATGGGCTCAGCCCAGCGGGTTGTTTCCCTGCTCTGACACTTCCTGGCATTGTTCTGGGCCTTATTCTCTGAGGTGAAACTCTGGGCCCCGCCCCTTGCTCGCGGAAGCTGCGGGCTTCTGGCCCAGCTGTAGCCCAGCTGTGGTTTACCCCGTACAAGGCACAGGGACCAGACACCAGGCAAGTGGGGAAAGCCTGTAATGAAAGGAGTTCCTAGCCCGGGTGAGCAAAGCAGAAATGATAACAGGCAAAGTGCCTGTAAAGCAGGAGGCTCTGGGGATTTCGAGAGATCTGGAAGAGTCAGCACCATTCATTAATGTTTACCAAGTGACTGTGGAGGTTGGGGTAGGAGTTGCTGCGGGGTCTCTACATAAGAGAAACCCATCCTCTAATGAGGAAGGCGGCTTTAACGATTGTGACATACATAGCACTTAGCAGAGCTAAAATCCCAGTGTTGGACGCTATGTCTCAGTTATTTCTACTGCTGTGAAAAAACTCCGGGACAAAAAACCAAAACAAAACAAAACACAACAAAAAAAAAACAGCTTGGGGAAGAAAGGGTTTATTTCAGCTTACACTTCCAGTTACTAGTCCACTGCTGAGGGTAGTCAGGGGAGGAGCTCAAGCAGGGTAAGACTGGATTCAGGAACTCAAGCAGACGCCATGGAAGACCACTGTTTACTGGCTTGCTTCTTTCTCATGGCTCGCTCAACCTGCCTTCTTATAGCACCCAGGACCACCAGCCACGATCCACATTGATCTGGCCCCTCCTTCATTATTCATCAAGCAAGAAATGCATCATGGGAGAATACCCACAGGCCAGCCTGCTCGGGGTATTTCTTTTTTTTTTTTCTTTTTTTTTTTTTTTTTCTTGTTGGTTCTTCGAGATAGGGTTTCTCTGTATAGCCCTGGCTGTCCTGGGACTCATTTTGTAGACCAGGCTGGCCTCGAACTCAGAAATCCTCCTGCCTCTGTCTCTTGAGTGCTGGGGGATATTTCTTAACTGAGGGTCCTTCTTCCAAAATGTCAGTTTGAGTCAAGTTGACATGAAACAAGGCAGGACAGACTACAAAGAAGATGGACATACTTTAACTGCCCAGGCAAGGACAGGACAGAATCTCACAATCTTGATACCTAGAGTAAGATCTTACAGGAGGAGAAAGATCACTGAGGCGCAGATGTGTTTAGGAGCCCTGGCAGCCAATGCAGAGTGAAGGCACAAGTGGGAATGAGAATCTCAGAAGGGATGAGCTACATTGGGCATTCAGAACAGGAAGTGTCAGGGATGGGGGAGGGGTGGAGTGGGGGAGGGGTTGTGTGAGGGCTTATGAATGGCCCACTAAGGAGATTGATCCCGAAAGGCAAATGGGGGGGAGGGGGCTGGAGAGAGCTCAGCAGTTAAGAGTGCTTGCAGCTCAACCATGAAAATTAAAGTCCACATCCCAGCACCCCATTTAGAAGGCTCACAAGCACCTGGAACTCCAGCTTCAAAGAATCTGATACTCTTTCTTGGCCTCTGTTGGCACCTGTGCACACATGTCCACAGACACTCACACAGACACATATATTCATACATATAAAAAAAATAATAAAAGAAGTGATTGGATCAACTATGTTCTAGAAAGACCATGCTGAACCAAATATAGCATGAACCATAATAGAAAACAAATAGTTTTCTTTGCTGTCATTATAATGACATTGATGACTTCCTATGTTGTGCAAATATTGTGCCCTAGTGTGGCCCACAGGCTGGCTGGGCTCAGAAGAGATTGAGCATCATTCAACTGTGAGACTGTGTCTAAAAATGAATGGGGTTGCCCAGTGTCTAGAATTTGTATGTGTTCAGCAAGACCTTGGCATTCTCCCTTCTCAGCCCACCTCCTTGTCAGACTAGTTCCTACAGCAGCCGCGCTGTCTGAGGCCCACAGGGCTCCTCTTCCTGAGAAAGGAGGAAATTCGACAGCAGGTAGCCTTTCCTCCACTGGAGATCTAAGGTTAGTTAGTCAAGGAACTTCAAGCCTGTAACATAAAAATCTCCCAAGGACTGAAATTGTCTCTACTCCACAAGTTCCCACTACAAGGACAATAAACGCCCCTCAAGATGCTTCTCAACGCCCTCATCCGGCCAGAGCAGGAAACACCTGGAGGAACAGTCTGCAAACAGGTTTCTCTTCCAGTGGTCCAAGGCACCCGACAATGAACCCTGAGAGGGCTAGAAACACATCTCAGCCCAGCGCTGCTGGTCTCTTTGGAGCCTCTCTGACATTTCTTTGTTAGTTTTTCCCCCTCACAGATACAACAGAAACATTCTGTCTTTAAATGTCAGTGAGAAGGCCCTATGGCGCTTTTTGCTGCGGCTTGGGGTTTTGAGGTAGAAGCAGCTATGTCCTGGCTCAGGCTCATGTCTGCCCCCTAGTGGCTAGATCACGTAAAGGCTCAGGGATGGACTGGGTTTCAGAGAGGCCCGCTGATCTGCATCCTAGGCGTTCTCTTAAGTCAGCTGAGCTGACCACTATCTTACCATATTTATTATGGTGTTTTGAAACAGCTATTATGACGAAAAATGCTATTCTGAGAAAGGTGTAGATCTCTGGAACTTTCAGCCCACATGCTTTCCTGATGGAAACTTCCAGATGCAAAATGATTCATGCATAGGGATCAAAGCCAGAGTGAATGGCACTCCTTAAGCCAAATTAGAGTTTTTGTAACACGTGAGTTCAGAGCCAAAGAAAAACAATGCCGTTTAAAATGTCTCCTGCACTGTGCAAGACATCTAGCTCAGTGGCAGAAACACTTGCCCGGTGTTTGTGAGAGCCTGGCTTCCACTCCAGAACTGGAAAAATCAAAACAAAATGATTTAGCTACAGATTTAAGCTTTTAAGCAAAACCTTCTGACAGAGAGACAACCTGATAGACCATTTGAAATTCAAGAACTGGAAAGCGAGACAAAGACTGAAAAGTCTTTTATTTATTTATTTATTTATTTATTTATTTATAATTTTAAGACTGAAAAAACTTTTCCAGAAATGCTTGAATTTCAGTTTTCGTTTTGCAGAGTCTCATGTAGGCTGGTGTGGCCTTGCATTCACAATGTTCTGAGGGGGTCTTGACCTTCCGATGCTCTTGTGTCCACAGACTAAGTGCTGGTATTGCAGGCATCGCTACTACTCCTGGCTTCTAGGGATACTTGAGCATGGGCAATGGGAGTCCTTGGAGATGGGATGGAAATTTTAGTTGCATTCTACATAGCCTAATGCTAATTTTATACATTCAATATTTTAAATCATTTTGTCTATGAAACAAAGGCTTTTGGTGTGTAATTCTCCGACCGTGGTATCATAACACGTGAAGTAGTTTCCAGCTTTGGAGCATTTCAGAGTTGGGATCTGGAGGATTAAGAATGCTAAAGCTATAGGGCACAGTGTTCTGAAACTGAACACACTGGTCTTGCTTGAGTGTGCTCGCATTTCTGTGGAACCCACATTAGACCCAACAATGGCAACAATGGCAGAATTCCCATGAATGGTTTGAGCGCACGATGCCCTTTTCCACAGTAATTGGGGATTATTTTATTTCAGTGTTAAAGAGGAGAAAGCTGAGAGGGAGAGACAGACATAGAAAGACAGACAGACAGACAGACAGACAGAGACACACACACACATACACACACGGCGGGGGGGTTGGGGGATTTGTGCAGCCTCCCTGCTTGTTTTAGGCAGAGGTGTATTATCTGGGTTAGAGTACCACTAAGCTGAGGTTAATTTTTTTTTAGGTTTATTTACTCGTAAAATTATAGGTGTTTTGCCTGCATGTATGTCTGTGTACCACGTTCAAGCAGTACCCTCAGAAGCCAAATGAGGATATAGGATTCCCTGGAACTGAAGTTGTATACTATACGTCATCATGTAGATTCTAGAAATCTAACCCATGTTTTTTTTTTTGGAAGAGCAGCCAGTGCTTATAGCTGCTAAGTCATCGTTCCAGCCCCTAATCTGACATTTAAAAATAGCTCTCTGTCCTTTCCAGACTGAGACACTGGCCAAATATCCATGCCTCAGTTTACCCATCTGTGATATGGTGGCAGTTATAGCTATGAAGGTAACAATTATGAGAATAGATAAATGTGTGCTTAAAAAAAACCAAGAATACTGTCTGCTATAATATAAGCCCTGTCTAAAGGTTTGTTCTTCTTGTCAATTCTTTAGTGCTTTAGAAATATTGACAGGTGATTTGCTAAAGGCAGCATGCACTGCTTTACAGGACAACCCAAAACACACTGGCTAGTAAATACACATTCACCCTCTTAATTAATTATTATCATTACAAACTTAGTTGTAAGTTTGTGGCCTAGAAGATTCAGAAACATGTGAGGATTCTGATATTAAGCTAGAGAACATAAGTGTCTGTCAATTCTTACAGGAACCTTAAAGCTTGATATTAGCTTTGAAAATGGCGAATGGCAGCTGGATACCTGTGTTAACATCTACATTTAAAATAGTCACTGGGCTGGGCATGGATCTCAGTGGTAGAATGCTTGCCTAGCATGTGAGAGGTCCTGGGTTCGATTTTCAGTACTTCAAAGATAAAAAATAAAATAAATTTTAAAACAACTAAAACAATCAGATTCAATTTCTCCATGCAGGAAAGATTTGGGAGGCCATCTAGTGGTGGGCAAAGCCACCCCAAAAACTGAGGTGTTTGGGAAACCCGACTGCTTTATAACCATGTCGTCTTTAGATATCAGTGCTTCCTCCCTTCTGTGGTGTGCAGAAAGCTCCAGCAGGGCCACGTGACCCGAGAGCCTGGCTTGTATCAGCAGTAACTGTGAGAGTTGCTGGCCGAGATCCTCGGAGATTCAAGCCCTGAGAAGTGGAGTCTGGAAGCACGGGGATTATCCTTACTGAGACATGACGTTTACAGGGTACATGTGACAAACTGGAATGTAGTAGGGTCAGTGAACAACACGACTCAGGGTTCTGTGATCCAAAACAGACAAGCACCTCTCAACACATGAGTCCTCCCTACTACAGATGACGCCAGTCAGTGCTGACAATGACTTAGCCATTCATGGCCCTTCTAGCAAGCAGCAGGGTGTGTTCTGCACAGTCCCTAGTCTTCCATGCTGGTTGAGCATGCTTCTCCCTCCCCACCCCACCCCCACTCCCCCAGGTATGTGCCTGGTACCCTATGTAAGGAACAGCTCTTTCATTTGTATATGTGGCACAGTGATCTCAGCCAAGAGTGACATCTGGTTCATGGGGTCAAACACAAGAAGTTGTCTACAAGAGTCTGAGAGCCTCTGTCATCTCAGTAAACCCGGCACCCAAAATGGAACCACACACGAAGCATACCTGGGTATCTATGGAAACAAGTGAGGACCAGCACCCATGGATGTGTATGCTCATGTCCCTACATGCTCTTCCCTGTACCATGGAAGGGTGCTGCTGTTCTCTATAGACAGAGTGATTCTTCCTGAACAGCAGTGGCTCCCGTTGCAACTTTGGATTTACAGTCTACGAAGGCCAGGGTACAATTGAAGAATATTTGAGATTTAGATTTTAGACTCTTAGATTGAGTGTGGACCCCTGACTGAATGTCGAAGAATAAGTAAGCTCACAAGTAATTCTACCTTCATAAAAGACCTAACTCAAAACCAACAGTGCCTCTAAAGAAGTCAGTGATAACAGCTCACCTGGCCAAGAACTATACACAGCTCCCTGGAGTCTCCAGCAACACTACTGCATTAGACTGATGATTTACTGCATAGCCTTTTAGGGATCCCAGACAGTGTAAGTTGACTAAAAGATGAAGGATGAGTTGGCTTTGTAATGAAAGGATGTGACTGTTCTCTGTCAAACCTCTCCCATGACTGCCTCTGGCCAGAAAGGTACAGAATCAGCATCGAACAAGCTCTCTGATGACTATGAAGAGAAAGACAGAAGGACAGCGATGGGAGGGAGGGTCATGTGTGCTAGATGTTGCTGCTGCTTTTACAAAGTGACTAAATTACGATTTGAATCAGCAGGTGAGATGTGCAGCATTGACTCCCTGCTTTTCAGGAGAGCGAAGAAGCTTGCCCAAGGTCTCCAGCAGTTAGCTAGGCGAATTTAACTAGGTGTGAAGCTCTAACCCAACACAAAGGCTACAAGATGACCTTGCTCAGCCTTCAGGAAGAGGAACCTCTCATCCACGCTAGGACTCCATGAGGGTGCATCATATGCTGGGACAGAACGAAGAAAGGATAGAGGGTGGGGGAGAGGGATAGGAATTGGTTGAGAGGCTTGAAGGTTCACCTTCACCACAGCAGCTCCAGGCTGCATCTTTATGTCTGTTGCTGCCTCTGCCTCAGACACGATGACCTCAGGGTGTTTCTAGTGACCAACTTTATTTCTGTTCTGGTGGCCTGGCACAACCATTGTTACTACACTGTCTTCCTTAATCCTGCCAAATTCAGTCTAACCATAGCTACTTGCCCAGTTGGTTACCCGGCTGCCCTTGGATTCTCTCCCGACCTTTGCTCCAACTGTAGCACTGAAGCTTCGCCAATGGGTTTATTCTGACTGTGAAGCTCTTAATAGTACTGCATGGTCTCTAGGATGAATTCAACCCGCCTCCACTCAGCACCTAAAGCCCCCCATGATCTTCTCCCATGCTGCTTTCCTCTTGTCTTTTTCTACGGAACTCCTTCTGTGTCTGGCCTAGATTACCACTTCTCTAAAGTTAAGGTAGGACATGTTAAAGGAACCATCCATGGCCCACCACTGTCGTCATGGCAGACCTACTGTGTGATTCCCCACTGTTCACACTTCTGTTTCTGTGTTTCTCTTCTTCTCCAGGGAGATTCAGCATAGCGGAGAAGGCAGTGGCCTCCAAGAGAAGCTTGGCCCATCAGCTCTTTATAGCAGGTGACAGGGCTACAAATAGCTCTGCATACAACATCCACAACACCCTACTGACGCTGCCCAGTAAGTTCCATTCCAACACTCACGTGGCCGCTGCTTTCTAAGCATACAACAACTCAAATCTAGCTCTAGAGCTGGGATCTTGCTTGGGGCTGAAAAGAACCAAAGCCTTGATGAAGTCCAGGAAAGCTCTTCATTGTCTAGATCCTTCTAATGCGGATCTCAGCTCACAGCCCAGTGCAGCCTTTACAGTGTATGACCTCTGACCATGAAGTTTCCTTCCGAATCAAGTACACTGAACTTGACTCTTGTTGTTCATTGGTTTTGTTTCTTGTTTTTAATCGATCAATGGTGGAGTTAAAAGATCCAGGTATTTATCATCTCATATATGATTCTACTTCGTGTAGTGGCTCATGTCTACAATCTCAGTCCCTGGGAAGCTGAGACAGTAGGCTAACCGTGAGTTTGAGGCCAGCCTTGACCAGATAGTGAGTTTCAGACCAGTGTGTGTTACAGCATGAGAGCCTTTCTCGGAAAAAGGTTCTGTGTGAGGAGAAAAATGCACTGTCTCAAGTCAAAGGCGAGCTCATTGTAACACTGAGTTACGGGATGTATGTGCTCAGTGCATCCCTATTTACTAATCTCAGTTCAAGTGTATGTCCAAGAGATTCAGGGCGGCTCTGACCCAAAGTTAAGGAGCAATGCAGAGCCATCTTTCATTAAGACTGAGATTACAGGTCTCTCGAGAAATACTGCTGTTTTCATTGCTATACATTTGCCTATCTTGGCACTAGCATAAGCATTTAATTAACATTTATAGGTGAATGAATCAATCTTACTAAGATTAAACTCAACCAACCTCCCTAGAGAGAAAAGCTTAAATCTTAAGATTCTCTAAATTTCTACCCCGAGGACAGATATGGCACCTCTCAGCACCTTCCGTATGCATGTTCCATCTGCTAAGTGTCTAGGCAGAGGGAAAGGTCTTTACCTCTCTTCTAGCACCTAGCTACCCCACAATGCTCAGTGAGTCCTTACTTAATAATCCTAACCCAAATGAACATTACATCAGCCACTTCTGAGCAATGCGGGTGCTTTTGTCCCTGCTTCTAGATTTGTGAAAACTAAGCCAAGACAAACATCATCTTCTTTTAGTTCATGTCAGAGGGATGGAGGTAGGGATAGTGACACACAGCTGTCATCTCAGCTCCCAGGAAGCTGACAGGGGCCTGAACAAAGCAGGAGACAAGGGCCCAATTTTCAGCTAGAAATACCTCTGCACAGAGAGATCTTTGCAGCATTTACACCCAAAGCACCTGGGTCTATGTTCCTTGAACTTGCCTTTCTTCCTCACTCTGTAGATAAACAGGAGAACTCTGAGCCAGAAATTGTATGTGGATCTGAGAGTACAAAGATGAGTGCTCTGTTTTCAGTACCTCCAAGGGACCGAGGCTGGCAAAGGAAAGAAATACCCCTTCCCATATGCCAACATAGTAAGTTCTGGGCTAAAAATGCCCCAGGGAACATTGAACTAGGCTTAAACCATGAAACCAATGGGATCCCACAAAATAGCATCCTTTCTCTCTTCCTTCCTTCCTTCCTTTCTTTTTTTTCCCCTTGGTTTTTCAAGACAGGGTGTCTCTATGTAGCCCTGACCTGGAACTCGCTATGTAGACCAGGCTAGCCTCAAAAAACTACAGAGATGCCTGCCTCTGCCTCCCAAGTGCTGGGACTAAAGATGTGCTCCACTGGGCCTGGCCGAAAGCAGCATCCTGAAGGATGTGCAGAAGTTAGCTGCAGCTAACAAGAGTTCCTAGAAGTAGAGGCAGCAAGTCCAAAGAACAGGACTCACAAGGAGCTGAATACCTTCAGGGAACTGCAGATGCTTGCTGGGTGGTCAGGAATGGGAGGACCATGGGAGATAAGACCAAAGAACCCAGCAGAGGTCCCATCATAAATGGCTTTCTAAGCCCCACCAGGGAGTTAAGAGTTCATTTTATGGCCCAAGGGAAATAAAGAAGGGGAATGGAGAGAGGGCGAAGAGGGGAAACGGATGTCATTAGATATAAATTTATCCTTCTGGGGTTGGACAAGAGGCTATTGAAATAGCCACAAAAGATGAGAATGGCCTGGACTCAGGCCATGGCACTGTGATGGGGTAAGAGCCAACAACTCAAGAAGAATGCATGATATAAAGTAATTGATTGGATGTGGGGTGTGTGTGTTTAAGGGTAAATGACAATGCTCCAATCTTTGTCCTAAATAACTATGTGAAAAGCTATACATTTTTTAGTTAAATTTAGTACCAAAGAGAAGGAGTCAATAAAAGTTCAAAGAACTTGACTCTTGCTTAGTCGTACTTATAATCTAACCAGGGACTTGCACGCACAAGGCGAACTACTCCAGCAATGAGCCCTCGGCCCTAGTTTTTCTTTTTCTCTTGCTTGAGACAAGGTCTCACTTAACTAGTCCAGACTGCTCTGGAGCTCACAGTCCTCTTCAGCCGACCACGTGCTGGGATGGAAGGCTGGTGCCACCATGTCCACCTGACCCCAGGCTTTGATATGTTCAGTTGTAGGCACTTGGGGATCATCCAAAAAGCAACAGCAGGAGGTAAAGCTGACTCATGAGGAACTGAAGACCAAAACTGAGGTGTAAGAATGCCACACTGCCAACAGATGATTTCACTCGGAGATAATGAGGCCACTATGAGGCAGACAGTGCCAAGATAGGAATATTAAGGGACCAGCAAATGTCTCACGGCTGGAGAGAGCAAGAAGATACAGCAACTCGAGGATGGTGTGATTTTGAAGAAACCAAGAGGAATGCCTATTACATGGAAGAAGTAAGAAGTGACTGATAGTGTCAACCTCAGTCAGCCAAGACAAGAGCTCAAATCTCCATTGCAATTAGCCACTAACCTGTCGCTGGTGACTTGGCAAGTACAGTCATTGATCGGTGGAGATGAGAATGGGAGGGAGAGATGCAGTGAAAAGGGGAACACATGGGACAGAGGGGATAGAGTTGGTTTAACATGAAGGTGGAAAGCATCCATTTTTAAGCAAGTTGTCATTGCAGGCAAACATCCCAGGACCTTTATAAAGTGCAGTCTTGTATTTTTGTCCCTTCAGTCAAACGAATTTTCTTGAAGGTGAAGTAATTCAATGAACAGTGGTATGTCCTGACAAAAGGCACTCATCGCCTATGACCATGAACATAAACTAGTCCAGGCAAAGGATTTCTCCAGAATCTGTAAAAACACAATTATGAACTCAGCACTCAGTAGAACTGTTCTCTCAATACTAATGGGTAGAAAATTCATGAGAACAGTAGGATGTGCTCTGCGGATGCGCAGGTCAAGTTATCCTTGTAGTTGACGTGTTGGGACCTTGTCTGGGTGCTGCTCTGACCTGGGGCAGATAGGAAGGGTGTAACTGTTGAAAGGGACATTAGACAGCGCTGCTTTTACCTTTCTGTTCAACTTAATATTTTGTTTGTTTGTTTTTAAGTGTAGCCTTATATTCTTATTAGAGAACAGGGAAACGTGCAGATGATTTCCCCATTTAGTCATCTCTTCTTGGTTTGCGATGTTATCGGAGTTATGTTTGCATCCACAGAACACACATGGAATCTGAGCACCATGCCCCTAAGATAGGAAAGTTCTCCTGGTGTCTCAGCAGCTGAACGGAGTGTGCCTGGAGGAAGCCAGCTTAACATTGCCATCGTAGATTCTTTCATCCACATTTATTTACTTATTCTTGTGGAGGCTGGGTAGGGGCTGGACCCAGAACATTGTGACATTGTGTGTTCTTGACAAATATTGTGTACTGAGTTACACCATCAGCACTTTTCTTGCCTTCGGGGAAAAGTATGCAACCCTGAACAGCAGACGGTGGCAGGAGCCCTCAGATGGCATTAAAGTCTTATACAGTGAAGAGCCAAGCTCATTCGTCTTACCCAGACCAATTTCTCTATCCAGGCTCCCTCTCACAGCCTGTCAAAAATCCCTGGGACATCCCCAGGGGGTAAAGAAATTATGTTTCTGTTTATATTTACAGATTCATTAGGGGCATTCGCTCATTTTCTCAGGATTGTAAAACAAGGTATCTGCAGGGCTAATATTAAAACATCAGCATCATAGGCTCCCATCATCTACTCAGCTAAGCAGAGGAAACTGGATGGAGGGCTGAGCTGGTACAAGTCAGGGTTCTAGAACAGCTGTTCAAACCATTCTTACAAGGCCAAGGTGAATTGTGGAGAACCTGTGTCAAGGGCTGAGGTTCTGTGATTGCCTTGACTCCAGCTAAAGAATGGAGGTTTTGAAAGAACATAGACTTGACTGTAGTTTTGGGGGACGCCTGGCCAGATGGGGTATTCCAAGAGTCCTGTGGGTCTAGCCATACTCAGCTTCTCCACCTTTAAGTTAAGAGGTAGGAGAAGGAATTAGTTTTCGTGGCAATGGCTATATTGTAACATTTAGGAAAGGAAAGGTAAACTGGGGACTCACACTCACTGTCTGACATTCAGTTTGCAGCAGGAGCACTTCTTAAACTTTATGTGGTCACTAGGGTTTATCACAGTCGGACACAGATGATACTGGCCCCAGACACAAGCAACTTGCTGTGTGACTGTGACAAAGCCCCGACTAGTCTCCTCCCTATTCAGGTCGATGGGTGCGTTGGAGCTGGAGTGGCAGCTCGGTGGCACAGCGCGTACAGCTCTGGATTCAATCCTCAGCGCTGGGGTGACAGACCACCCACTTTAATGTCACAGCAACATCAAATTGCCGTAAAGAACGTTTTCAAATGCCTGGTTAGTGATTCCCATCCCTTGATTAGCACAGACGGGCACAGACTTGTCTAACCAAGAAACCCATGAATCATACATTAAAAAAAATAATAATCAAGCTTTAAAAGTCTGTGACCATTTCATTCATGGATACAATGCATTTTGGCAATTTCCAACTTTTTTTTTAAAACTGCTTTCTGAGCAGATGCTGATCTCTCCCATATCAGTTAGCTCTGCTCACAGCAGTCTTCCTCTCAGATCGTCCTATTCCACTGCCCCATTTTTTTCTGCACTTGGGAGAAATAATTGCAGGTTTTTTTTTCAGCCTCCTGAGACAAACAGCCTGGAAATCCTGCTAAGGCACGTGCGTGCGTGTGCGTGCGCGCGCATGCGTGCATGCGTGCATGCGTGCCTGTACACAGCATGGGAGTTTAAAAGACAAGAGCCCTCCCAGGGTCTCTTGGAAGGAGGCGGAGGCTGAGCAGTGACTTCTCTGGAGTCCGGAACCGCTTCTCATCTTTTTGCACAGAGCACTACCACAGTCACCTTTGTTTGGAGCCTTTTCCACTGAGAGGAATTATCCTCCTGCTTTACAGTTAATGGGTGCTTCATCTGAGCTCCCTGGTGCCCCTTCTCGATCACTTCAGGCCTTGCTTGAAGAGGTTCAAGAAAAAAGGTACAGTGAGTGCCTTTATGACCAGCCAGAATAAAAGTGTCCATGTTTGTACGTACTGTTGCTTCCCAGGATGTGGCTGAGGGGACCCAGAAGTCTTTTCGAGCAGTGACGCCCCGCCCACCTCACGTGAGCTGTATCTCCTAGCATCACAAAGATGCCACGTGATCCATCTAGAACAACTCAGTGCCATTGATATTTAGAGTGGCCTGGCCCTGGCATGGAGTGTCAAGGTTTCAGCTGTCAACTTGATCCCTTGAGAAGCGGCAACTCCACTGAAGAAACTGCCTCCATCAAAGGCTGGCCTGTGAGCATGTCTGTGGGGCATTTTCATGATCACCAAATTGATGCAGGAGGAGGACCCAGCCCACTGTGAGCAGTGCCATCCCTACGCCTGGGATAGAGAAAAGTAGCTGGTATGGCGAAGCATGTGTAGGGAGGGGAGCAAACGTGAGCATATCTCTATGAGTTTAATGCTAGCTCGGTCTATATATTGAGTTCCAGATCAGCCAAGGCTACATAGTGAGCATGTGTTTAAAAATAACAAAAACATCCGTTTCCCCCCTTCCCCTTTTTTGTCAGTATTATTTGGGAAGGAGATGTGCCAGGACAATGTCATTGTGCTACATGCAGAAAATCATGTTTCCTGTTGGCACAAAGTTGCACAGGAGTAAACATGAGCATGTTTAACAGGTTTGTCTTTTCTTCATCTATCTTATTTATTTAACCTGCTGTTGTGTGTTTTAAGTATTTGTTTTTCTTTTTTTTTTTTTTCTTTAAGAGAAGGAAAAGCTTGTCAGTCTAACTGGCTATGTTATTATTGTTCAGTTTATGTTGTTTTGCAACTTAGAAACCAGCTACAGTATGGCCCACTTAATAAAACACCTGAAACAAAAAAATAACAAAAACAAACAAAATTAAACAGGAAAGTTGTCAGGAGCCATAATGGGACAAGCTAATAACTAGCAGGTGATCATCCTGAAATGGCCTGCTTCGGATTATTATATAATCTTCGACAGGTGCGCCCTTCTTAAGGCTGTAAGGGATTCATTTTAAGAAAGATTCCTGCTATTAATATGCTTTTCCTGGTATTATTAAACATATATAACAATCACTAAGTAATAGCACACCCCTTTGGAGCAGATCTTAGCAGATCCACAAAGATATACTGTCTTATAGTGATACTATATAGATAAATAGATGACTTAAGTCTTTATGATGATCCTATAAGAATTCCTAAAATTATATCAGTAATTGTTAAGCTCATTTATAGTGGAACTGCTATTAGGTCCTTTTCTGATAGTCAAAACTGCCATGAGATCTCTGCCAGTCTCCCAAGTGTCACCAGTTAATTGCTCTTAGATGGTAACCAGACTTTCTCCTACTCAGAGCACATTCAAAGAGGTTATAAAACAATTAACCAAAGATCATTAAAAAGGGAACTAATGATTTATTATTGGTGCTAGGACAGAAGATACAATATTAACTGGGTTTATCTGTACAAAACTTCACTTATAACTTAGTTATGGTTTTAAACCTTCGGTGAACCTGTGGAGCTGAGACAGGTGATGAATGTTTAGCTAGATAATTACTACTCATGGATATGCATGTAAACATTCTCTGTTGTAAACTTCTATTTCAATTTAGGTGTGAACTTTTGATGACCTTTTAAACATGTGATCATGTATTCTGAAAGATGTTTAAGGGCTGATGACAAAGAGAAGAGTGAGAACTGAGGGACTGGGGTGAGAGAAACGGAGGTGAGAAGAACAGAGCTGAGGGAGGAAAGGAGCTGAGGTGAAGTTTTTAGGCAGAACACTTTTTAGAGTAGCAGGAGAGTGCAGAGTGGAGTAACTTAGAAACTATAGGTAACATAAAGTACTAATAGAGCAATGTGCAGAATGCAGAGAGAAAGAGGGGAAAAGAAGATGCCACAGAGAGCAGAAGGAGCAGGCAGGCTTCTCCTCACCATGGGACAGAACAGGCCCATGGCAAAGACAAGGCAGGCTTAGTCTTATTAAAAGAAACAAAGCTTTTTTCTTACAAACATGGGCTTAATTCATTTAGCAATAAAAGGGTAGAAGCCTTTTCTTTCTCTATGTAATAAAGCTTGAGCTCATTTATCATCCAGAATGAGTGAGTTCTTTCTGTACCGGTGCTTGGTCTTTTGCTCCATATACATATGTATGGATGTGTGTGTAGGTATGTAATTGTGAGAATGTATGCATGTGTGTGTATGAGTATGTAATTGTGAAAAATGCATGCAAGCTGGACCCAACTGGGTTTGAATGGAAATGTATAAATGAGTAAATGAGCATGGATGAACTTATGTGAGATTAGGCATATTCACTTAGGTAAAAGTTTTCCCTTCTTTGAATGTTATTTTCTCCTCCTGGTTCAATAGAAGTTTATTGCTCCAAACATCCCCCTTAGCCAGATAAGCAAGAGGCATCTGGGCAATAGGGAAAAGGCTCTAGCAATTAATCCTTTACTTAATCTCCTGCTGTTTTAGGATGAGGTGCTAAGTGCCAGAGACTGCAGTCTCTGGCCTCAGAGGAACACAGAAGGCAGGTCAGCTACAATAGCATAGCTATCAGACTTAGATAAGTAAACATTTTATTATACAGCAACCCTAATTTCTCGTAAGACAAAGTCTTACCCTCCCCCATGCTCTTCCCCCTCTACTGCCTCAAGAAGAACCGACAAGAAAGAAGAACACCCCCCTTTGGAGCTGCTCCCCCCCACCTCCAGCAGAAAGTAAGTCTGGGAGCAAGGCAGTAAGTAGTGTTTGGTCTCTGCTTCACTTCCTGCCTTCAGGATCCTGCTTGAGTTCTTTCTTGCCCTGACTCCCCTCAGTGGCAGACTGTGATGTGAACATATAAACCAAACAAACCCTTTCTTTCCTCCGTGTTGGTTTGGTTGTGTTTTTATCACAGCGACAGAAAGCAGACTAGCACAGGTAGCCACTCTTGTGCCAGGCATAGCAAAGCCAGCATTCCTGCTGAGGGATCCCCAGAATTCTCTGGACACCAGAAGTGTTCAGACATCACCCCTTCCTTTTGTCTTTCTCCATTTGAGGAGAAAAAGCATGACACTAGAATGCCCAGAGTGGCTTTTATTCTAGTAGAGATTCTGTTTCCAAGGAGACAGCATGGCCTAGCAGTAAGGCAGGAGAGGCTTCTGGGAGAGGCTTCTGGTGGGTCACATACAGGCCGCCGTTTCTTAATACTTTGTAAAACTGAACACGTGCTCTGAGTTTGTTTTAAAAAAAAAAATCTCAAGAAGGGAATGAGACTTTGGGAAACATGCTGCTAATT
This sequence comes from Mus minutoides, assembly GCA_902729485.2. NCBI lineage: Eukaryota > Metazoa > Chordata > Mammalia > Rodentia > Muridae > Mus > Mus minutoides. Next base: position 242,110 of record LR750862.1, read on the forward strand.
TACCTGCCCCTCTACTCAACTTTCCGTTATGACATCATCCTCTCCTGTCATTAGGCCTGGAGCTCCACTGCCACAGTTTACAGTTTCAGCTTCAAGTGAGGGAGGGAGCCTGGATGTCTGAGGATGCTCTGCGTGGGGGAAGGATGAGGAGAACATGAGTGTGCTAAGGAACTGGATTCTACAGAGGAAGGGGGCTTGGAGCTTCTATATCCTATCTGCTTCCAGGAAGGCTCCATGCCTGAACCTGAGGGCAAAGAGAGACTGACTGACTCTGGATGGAGACAAGTCTGCCTGCTTACACAGGTCCTTCCTATTCATAGCTTGCCTTGTTCTGTGGCGATGTATGGTTGTTACCAGACCCAACCATAAGACTTCCATGTTATTGCTGGAAAGAACTGAGGTCCCCCATTTGACAAAGCTGAGAGAGGGCAGGACCTTTAAAGGGCTGGGCACAGGTAAATTTGTTTAGGTCACTGGGAGGTCTTCCCTTTAAAGAAATTAAGGTATTTTTGTGTGGGAATCCCAAGTTAGCTCCTGTAAGAGCCAGGTATGAGTGATTGATCCTGGTTCTGGAATCACTCTCTGCATTCATGTCTTAGCACAGGATGTGAGGCCATCAGGGGATCCTCACCAGAATTAGCACCATGGCATTTGGCAATATTTTTTGTAACTCTAAAACTGTTAAGACAAAGGAACATATCTCTTTATAAAGTATCCAACCTCCTGCATTGCATTAGAGTAGCAGGGTAATACTTTATTTATACACCACCATCAGAATGACTGATGGGCGAGAAGTATGGGAGAGATTATCAATAGAAGGGTCGACATTTCCATGCTACCAAGAATGTAGAAGGGGAAGAACCGATATTACAAGCTATAGGCACATAATGCTTTCAAAATAGAAGAGCATTATTTTCGGGGTTTGTTGTAGAGGAGAAACTTGGAGCATGTCAATAATAAACCCAAAGGCTTGGAATCAACCATCAAAAAAAATTGACTTTGCCCAATTCCTTCAACTGCAGCAACCATTCCAAGAGTTGGAAACTGTAAGCATTCTTTACATTAGGCTCTTACAAGGGTTCAGTCTATGGATGAAATGTATCCACCATCTTCATAGTTCTAGACACTAAATTACTAGACACCAAACAAAATGATTCTCATGCAGTGGTTCTCAACCTTCCTAGTGCTGGGACCCTTTAATACAGGTCCTCACGCTGTGGTGATTCCAAACTATAAAATTATCTTGTTGCTACTTCATAACTGTAATTTTGGTACTGTTATGAATTGTAATATAAATATTGGAAATGGGGTCCCCAAAGGGGTCATGACCCACAGGTTGAAAACTGCTGTTCTAATAAACCCTGGAGAGCCAGAGTTGGGGCACAGTGCTTGGGACACCCAGTCACCTTGGAAAGCTGAGTACAGTTTAAGGGGTCTTTCTCCCCACTATACCTGTGCTGATGTCCAAAGCTGATACAACCATCAATATCTAGGCTTCCATTGTGTATAAAGACGTTCTTTTCTGGGTTGTTCCAGAAAGATAGGACAGGGACCAGAGAGAGGCTGGGAACCACAGGGACAGAGTATTCATCTCCAAAGCAGGGTCCTTTGCAACAATGAGATTTGTTCCCATCTGAACTAGTTTGGTTTTTCATGTTCCCTGTCATTGTCAGAGGAGAGAATGCCTATGACTCCCACCCCTGAAGGCCAGTCTCAGGTGTCAGCTCTAAGTTGATCCAGGTAACTGACTCACTCACCATATTCAAGAGTCCATGGTTTTATGAGTTGTCCTAAAATAACTGTCTTTGTAAAGCGAGCACAACAGTGGGTGAAAAAGAAAAGCAGATGTTCTACTAAAACCCAGAGCTGACTTTCCTGTCTCGGTGCCTAAAGGAGGTTGAAACACTTGGTCTCTCTGCTCTGAGAATCGCTTCAGGGGTCTGTACTCTAAAGTTATTTGCTGGTGAGATTTTCATCTTAGAGTCAACACTTGTGTTGTAGTTTGGCATTTTTTGTTTGTTTGTTTGTTTGTTTGTTTGTTTCTTCTATGTTCCCAGTTTTGAGTTTTGTTTTTCAAGACAGTCTCTATGTAGCTCTGCCTGTCCTCAAATGCCCTTCGTAGACCACGCTGGCCTCAGACTCATAGAGCTCGGCCTGATTCTGCCTCCTGACTGCTGAGATTAAAGCCCTGTGATGCTAAACCCAGGCACTTTTGAATTCTGAGACAGGCTCTCATTATGTAGCTTAGGATGATCCTCCTGCCTCAGCCTCCCCAGGTGCTAAGATTATACTAAAAAACCCTTTCTCCAGTGAGCAGCAGTGTTCAGAGGTGAGCCTCGGGGCTCTGACTTAACAGTCAGATAATGAATCCGTGTACAGTCACAGCCTCACAGGGTTTGGGGAGGGGCTTTGCTATCACAAGTGAGCTTGCTCCATCTCTGCTTTCTGGCTACCACCAGGTAAGCACCTTTGCTCTACTACCATATGTCCTACCCTGATGTTCTGCCTCACAGCAGGTCCAGAAACAATGGAGTCAAGTGTCCATGGGTGCAAAACTCTGAAACAGTGAATCCAAATACACCTCTTTAATTGATTTTCTCAAGTATTTCATCACAGTGACAGAAAAGCAGCCATTAACTCCAGGCTATATATGTGGTTCCCTCTTTGGAGTGATTTTGTTCCCAAGAGGACAGTTAGTACAGTCTGGAGCCATTTTATTGTACTAAGGTTGGGGGATGGTGCAACTGGAAACTACCCCTAGGTCAAGTCCATGGATATTATTAAACTTCACGCAATGTATAAGACAGCCTCCAACAACAAGTAATTATTGGCCCTAAAATGTCAATTGTGTTGTTGAGAAGCCCTGCTCTAGGGAGCTGGAACAGACAGTAATGATGTTGCATGCTTATGGACAGCCTTCTGTAGCTAGCTCTCCACAGGAGCACATGAGCTGTGCATACTACCTGTGCCCTGCAAAGTGCAAAGTGAGTATTATCTTCATCAATGCATGGGAAACAAATCTCAGCTTCAGAGAAGTCACAGGGTTAGTCAAGGTCCAACAGCTCAGACACGCAGAATCTGGAGGTGCAGGTTCACCAGCCCTGTGCTACACTTTACATAATGGCACACCATCTCCAGCAGAGAGGCAGGCTGAATCCAGGCAAGACGATGCACTCTGCAGAAAAGAGACCAAAGGGAGCCTGCATTTCCTGCATGTACCTGAAGGAGGCATTCTCGCTAGCCATGAAAACTGCTACAGGGAGGTTAGAGCCTCCACTTCCCAGGTAATGGTACATCATTATATTTCTCAGTAAGAGGCATGTATGAGCTGAAGAGGAGCTGCCTGTCCATCTTCCTACAGCATGAAATGAATTTCAGCAACACTTTACTTAATATCATGCGTCTCAAACTATTTTATCGTAAAATAACATTTACAAGAGAACTAACAGTAGAAGATAAAATTGTTTACAGTGCATGTAGTATATAGTATTGTTTTGGTTTGGGAAAATGGCAACCCTAAATAGATTTCGTCTGGGAGTATGCCGCATGTGGGGCAGGAACCCAGGCTGGGACGGCACAGATGGAGCCTGCCAGTGTGGAGTGTCCCACTCCTGCTTCAAAAGAACAGCACATCACAGAGCTAAACATAGCCAGCACAGAGAGCACAGCGAACCTCCAGTAAGCATCCTCTGTGATTTCAAAGAACATTTCCGTGGGTGCTGGTTCCAGAAGAGCTTTGAGTGAGGGCTGTCTCAGTGGTTTCCAAATCCCACAGCATGAGATGAAGGTGTCCACCTTCTGTTCTAAGACTCTTAATAATGCAGAGAATTAAACAAATTCTGATAAACACTGGAGAGAGCCAGAGAAAAGGTGGACTAACCCACTTTTATCTTGATTTTTTTTTTCTTTTAAAGCTGCATGACCTTCTGGTTAGCAACTGATACTTCAATATTTTATTCAATGAATATTTGATGTGACATATTTTCACACTGAAAGCTGTTCAGATGAATTAGTCATCTCTACAGTGAATCAGTTACTTACAAATGGGTCTTCTGTTTCCTGAGAATCTAAGCACCTCCCCATAGTCTGACCTGTATCCAAAACCACTCCCTGCCACAATGGGGACTTTTCTCTGCACAGGTGTGTTTGTTTAAAGGGCTCTCAAGCCAACTCCTCAAATGAGAGAACCTCAAAATGTCATGGCTGGAAGGTCCCAAGAGATTTCTCATAGAAGAGATGAGGAAAGAGGCCAGAGACTGAGAGAGAGACTTGCCTGAGCACACAGGGAATTACCTGCAGAGTCAAAAAAGGTCATTTTCATTTAGTATTCAAGGTTTCTCACCTTTACTGGGGAAATTCCAAGGGGTGAGGTGGAAGAACAAACTCCCTTTGTATTTACCATTAATCAAAGAAAGTTAAGAACACACTGTACCTTTGAAGACCTAACTTATGATGGGTATGCTTCACTGTCAACTGGGCTAGATTTAGGGCCACCTAGGTGATTGGTGAGGCAGGGCTCCTCTTTCTCTTTCTCTCTCCATCTGTTATCCCTTCCCTTTCCACTCCTCTTCTTATCCCTCTGCCATCTATCCATCCTGAATGTATCTGTGAGAGGGTGTTCCCAAAGGGAACTCATCCTGAATGCGTGAAGCACCAATTCCAGAGCCGAGTGCCTGGATGGAAAGAAAGGAGGACAAAGCAGCAAGCCAGCTGGGGACCAACACTCATCCTTTCTGCTTATCTGTCATCTAGACAGCCACTACCACATGTGCCTACACTTTGACATTTTAGCCAAGTGCATGGCGCCTGACAACCACATATGGAGCCCTCTGAAACCAGGAGCCAAAATCATCCTTTCCTCTTTTAGGTTGTGTCTGTAGGTATTTTGTCACAACAATGAGAAGAATAATGAGTTCCTTATTGAAATTAGAATGATACTCAAGTGGGGGAAAAAAACCCACAAGGCAAGCAATAAGCCCTGGTTTCAAGTACAGAAATGAAACAGAGGGAGCTAGTGTGGATTTGGCTGCCTGAAATACCAAGAGCACCAGTGTGATGGTTTGTATTTGCTTGGCCCAGAGAGTGGCAATATTTGAAAGTATGGCCCTGTTGGAGTAGGTGTGTCCTTGTTGGAGTAGGTATGTTACTGTGGGTATGGGCTTTAAGACCCTTATCCTAGCTGCTTGGAAGTCAGTCTTCCATTAGCAGCCTTCAGATGAAGATGTAGAACTCTCAGCTCTGCCTGCATCATGCCTGTCTAGACACTGCCATGCTCCTGCCTTGATGATGATGGACTGAACCTCTGAACCTGTAAGCCAGCCCCAATTAAATGGTGTCCTTTATAAGACTTGTGTTGGTCATGGTGTCTCTTCACAGCCGTAAAACCCTAACTGAGACGCCCACTATGGTGTTCTGTGTAACCCCAGGGACACAGTGAGACACTGGTAATAGTTGACCTTGAAATTCTTCAGTATAATATTCCAACAGGAAACAACTCAGACAGATGTTAACATCTGAGATTTGTTTTTGAAGTATAATAAATGAGTGTGAAGTCTGTCTTCAGCCTCCCTCATACCTTTTTTTTTTTTTTTAAAAAACCTCATTGGTCTCCACTCACCAGCAAGTCAAGAATAGGACTGTTACACAAGCCAGGAAGAGTAGCAAACAGAGACACGCTTTCTGCTCAGTGACAAGGTTCTCCTCTGTTTGTAGCCACTCTGATGGCGTGACTTGAGGCCATATTGCTCACAATTCAGCTATCGATCTTTGGATTATTTCAGGTAATAGAAATTTCTGGGCTTTGAGGAGATTCCTTGACTGAATCTTTATTAGCCCAGAGAGCCAAGGTTATTTCTAATGAAGTTCAAAGGGAGGGGGCTCTGCCATAAGGCCTTTGGGAAAACAAACAAACAACAACAAAACAAACAAACAAAACAAAACACAAAAGCCTCAGCTGTGTGGTGAGCGGCTCTCCCTTACAAAGTCCCCAGAGGTGGTTTCTAACGTCCTTGAGTCAAAGCCAGAATCAGTCTGAAATCAAGGGCAATGGCTGCGCTCTTTAGTCTACTGTGTGTTATTGATTTTTCAGGCTTCAATGCTAGAAACTGAATCTTCCAGCCTGTCTTTCTCCATGTACAGCAATCCTCCTTGTATAATACAGCCGTAGGGAATAAGGTTAGAGTCTTTATAAATTGTGTATGGGCATGGGTGAGTGAGGGTGGGCCAGCATGCACACACTGCAGTGCTCCTGTCAAGGTTAGGAGACAATCTTTGGGGTGAGTCCTCTTCTATCATATAGCTTTGGGGAATTGAGTCCAAGTTAACAGATCTATAAACAAGTGCTTAGACCCACTGAGCAAGGCACTCCTCCTTATTTGAGCCACAGAATCCAAATTTCTAGAATGAAGTCTATGGATTATTTTTTTTTTAAACTTCACCAAGGTAAATTATACTGCCCAAGATTTGAGTAGTCTAGGTACATTCTCCCTCCCTTCCCTGCGTCCCTCTGCAGATTGACCCAATCATGAAGGAGTAAGACACTGCCTGAATTCTAGACACACTTGAGGGTCTGTGGGGCCACCACCCCTCTTCTTTCTCTAAACCAAATGACCCAAGTAAATTCTCTTTTTTTTTTCATATAGAAATTGCACGTTCTCTTTGATTACCATGCTCCATTCTTCCTTAAGACAAGGTCTCACATAGCCCAGACTGCCTCAGATTCTCTAGGTAGCAGAAAATGACCTACAGACGATTACCCTCCCACTTCCACCTCCCAAGTGTTGAGAGTACAGGTGTGCACTACCATACCCAGTGTGCATGGCACTGGGGATCAAACTCAGGGTCTTGTGCATGCGGAGAAGTGCTCTACCAACTGAGTTGTATCCGAGCCTCTCTCTGTGAAGGGTGGATCTCATGTGGCCTCTGCTGGCCTAGGGTGACCTTGCTTGATCCTTCTGCTTCCACTTGCAGGATACAGAGACTACAAAAAAACACATCACCATGCCTGGCTTACTTTAGCGTCGGGAGACAGAACCACGGGTCCCTTTTAAGAGAACCTAATGCATTTCTAGGGAGTGACTCAGCCCAGCGGGCGGAGAGCTAACGATCTGCAGAGCTATGTTTTGTTGCACAAATTCCTTTTTCACAGAGCATTGTGGCATCACTTCTGGGTTCCCTGTTCAATAAATACCTAATTCTAAACAGGACCCCCAAATCTCTCCTTTTCTTTTTATTCTTTTCTCTCATTGCCTCTGCCCTGTTGCATTGTGAATTTCGATTCTTTCTTAGTTTTCCGAAGCTTCGTTTTATTTTTTTCAGTTCAACAATCATGCGTGTGGAAGATGGACATATTCACCCCTCATCCTTTTATGTTTCTCTTATTTGTGTTTTTCCCACCAAGAGTGGGTCATCTGTGTCCTCTCCTTGACTGGGCGTGGCTACGAGCATGTTTTAGAGGCTCACTGGTGGACATGAGACCAAGTGTAGACCTTGTCTTTGCTCGGCTCTCTGGATCCTCTATTATTGCCATAGAAAGATAATAAGAGCAGCCCGTTAGCCTGTTGGTGCGCAGAAAATAAAAGCAGATGCATCCCACCCACAGCTTAGAGCCATTTAGCTGAGCTCAGCCAAAGAGAGCAGAGTCCTGTGGCCAATCTTTAGACTTTGTCACACTGCGGGGAGCTTATGTGAACCATGAGCCCAAAATCTGTCCCAACAGTCCTCTGTGAGACAGAACCAAACTGCACCCAACCACAGGAAAGTATCTCCGGGGAATGGGTGTTCCTTACAGCATGAGGGATGGCAGCCCCTTTCTTCCCTTGGGACTGGGATGTAAAGACGGAAACGCCTTTAGAGGAGGAGCCTACCTAATCTGAAAGCTCTAAACTGGAAATGTTCCCACGTCTGAATCTTCGTGATCACTGACAAGCAGACCACTCCGAGTCTTTCCTCCAATGAGTCAATGTGCAAAATTTGTTTCAAACGAAAAATTATTAAAAAAAATTATATAGTGTTATCTACAGGTTATGTATAAGGTCTGTGTATGAAACAAACACATTTTATGATTCTGTCCCCAAGGTGTCTCATTGTACATTGGCAAAAATTCTGAAATTTAAAAAAAAAAGTAAAGTCCCAAATGTAAACATCTCTGACCCTAAGCACGTGTCACAAGGGTGGATCAATCTACAGGGGAGAGATGACAAGAGCAAGGGACACCAAAATCAAATTGCAGAGTAGGAAGGATGTCCTCAGTCAGGAGGTCTGGAGGAGGAGGAGGAGGAGGAGGAGGTACCCACAACAGCTTTGCTCATACACAGTAGCCCATAGAATGCAGCTTGCCCAGGGGCACATCCAGGGCCCACGAGTCCAATGCCTGGCAAGACCATGTCAGGAGCCGACAAATCCTTCCCTGACTCAGAGCCTAGCCACTCACTCCCACAGCCCGCCACGGCTCCTTTCCTCTGTCTTGGCCATCGCCCTCTTCCAAGGCCTCCAAGAAGGTCCTGTACACGTATACGTGAGCTCCTCATTCTCTTGATTCAAAGGTGGAAAGGTCTGCTCTATTTTTTCTGAGGCTGACCATGCCCACTTGAACCCCCAACTCTTACAGCATACTCCTGTAGGCATAGTTTCTGTGCACTGTGTAAAAGTTATCCTTGCATTATTCAAATGCTCGTTTCTCTGCCTTCATAGGTTTTAATCCAGGCATGGCATTGTGATGCTTATGTCAAGAATCTCCTGTCTCGAGTTTGTGTAAACAGTTCTTACCATTTATTCTCGGCCCTGCCAATAAAAACTGATCACCCAATGACTGGGAAGAAGAGAGAAAAAAGGATGGGACTTCCATCAGTCAGGGGAAGGAGAGAGAGAGAGGGGGCAGGGGAGGGAGGAAAAGAGGAGAGGAAAAGAAGAGATTGAGCCACAAGAAGAGACAAAAGTTCACGAGAGTTCAGCTGAAGTATGGAAGGCCCTAAATGCAAATATTATTGGGGTTATGGCCGGGAGGTAGCCAGATTTTAGGGGATAAGATAGACTGCCCAGATATTAAGGTGAAACTTGAAAATAAATCTTGGTCTCTCTGTGTCGTTATTAGGGAACTAGCTAGGATAAAGGCATATAGCCACCATATTAACTTACAATTATATTAAAAATAACATTTACACATTTCAGTGGTTGACTTTGCCCAAACTGAGCTCGAAATTAAGATGAGCCCCCAGGGTCCCATCACAGCCTGCCAGTGATGGCTTACCAACTCCTAGACCATAAAAAACAGTCATCCCTGCTTAAGCGCACGAGAAAAACAGAAAAGGTCATAGAATTTACTCCTTTCTGTATTAACACACTTTCCCTTGTATATATGGTGTAATGGCTGGTAACAGTTTAGCTTTTATCCTTTGGGCCCCATAAAGTGTGCATACACATGAATATGTGCACAGGCATATATGTATGTGTGCTTATGCATACATATACATACATTTTCCCCCCAGACTTTTTCTTGAACATGTCGCCAACAAGCAACAGTTAACCACATGTTCTGAATAGTCTGTAGAGACATTAGGGCCTGGGCAGACCAGGAGCACAGGCTGAAGCACAAGCTGGGGTTTGCACTTGGCTTGTGACACAGCTGGCCTTTCTGAGCTGGCCTCCAGCCTTCACTAGCTGTGAGTGTCAGCAGCAAGCAGCAGTTTAGCTGGCATACTCTGCTTCCCTTGTGTGATGGCTAACAGTGTCTGTCAGCTGGACTGGATCTGAAATCCCTTACAAGTCAAGTGGCTGGACACTCCTGTGGGGGATTTTCTTGACCAAGGCACTTGAAGTGGGAAGATCCACACTAAATCTGGGCATCTCTGGGCTGGCGGCAGCCCAGATCAAAGGGCGTGGGAGAAGGCCTGCTTTGCCTTTTGTCTGTCTTCATTCTTGCTGACAAGTTCATCCAGCCTGTTGTTGAATTTCCTAACTGATGCATGAGCATCTCTGGGCTTCCAAATGTAGAGAGAAGACCAGCATTTCTCCCAGAACCCTTCAGGCCTACAGCACCAGATTGAGACGGTGGACTGAGTAGCTACCAGACTCTTGGTATTTCCCATGGGAATAAAACATTGTTGGTCTACCTTATCATGTAGCCCAGTCTAATAAGTCTCCTTTGACTATATATTCATTCCACCAGTTCTGTTCATCTAGATCAGAGATCCTCAACCTTCCTAATACTATGAACCTTTAACCAGAATTATTATTCCCCAACCACAGAATTATTTTTTGTTATTTCATAACTTCAATTATGCTTCTGTTATAAATCATGATGTAAACATCTGCTATGCAGGTTATCTAATATATAACCCCTGTGAAAAGGTCATTTGACACCTAAAGGGGCTGAGACCCACAGGTTGAGAACCACTGCTCTAGGAACCCTGATACATTCTTAGTTACTTGGTTAGCTAGTTGGAGATAAGATATGACTTTATGTCCTAAACTAGCCTTGAACTGGAGTGTCTCCTGTCTCCTGATGCACTTGCCAAGTGTTTGATTCAGCCTCAGGAGGAGGTGGAGGGCCAGTAATAGGCTAGGTGAACTTATCGAGAAGGGTCAAGACTGACAAAAAGCAATCAGGCAGAATTTGTTTTGTTTTGTTTTGTTTTGGTTTGTTTTGGTTTTTGGTTTTTCAAGACAGGGTTTCTCTGTGTAGCCCTCACTGTCCTGGAACTCACTTTGTAGACCAGGCTGGCCTCGAACTCAGAAATCTGCCTGCCTCTGCCTCCCAAGTTCTGGGATTAAAGGCGTGCGCCACCACTGCTGGGCAATCAGGCAGCATTTGATGGAACAGGTCGGCTGTAGAGACTCTGTTCTAATGTCTGTACACCTTCCACCCTCAGCTCCTACAGTCTAGATGTCCTGAGACCTGGAACCGCTAGAGTAGCCAAGGAGAAGCCTCTAATTTTGCTTATAGATGGACCTGACCAGTTTACTGGCTGTAGGCAGGCCACCTCTCTTCTGGAGTGAAGTAGTCAGAACCTGGTTGAGGACAGTCAGAGAAGCAATGTGGTCACTTGGCAGGACAAGGAGGCCTTGCAAAGTTAATCTACAGAGCTCAGGCATACAGCCTGACCTTTCATATGCTCTCTTCATCTCAGTTCCAAGAGCCCTGACGACAATCCTCCCGTCTCAGTTGATCACAAAGGGCAAATCTACACAGAAACCCTTCACAGTGGCCACAAAAGCCAACAGCTAGACCCACAAAGAAAAAGATAAAAGCAGACAGAAGAACTTACAGGAGAGCATTTGGGGAAGGGCAGACTGCTTATAATAAACACCTCATTGGTGGGGGAAAACATCTCTGTACTATACTCTGAGGAATAACACCAACTCCCACAGAAAAGTTATCTGTGGTATCTATTTAAGAAGGCAATCCACAGCTCCAGGGGAAAGTCGCAGCAAGGCGAAAGCGCCCCCTCCAGGAGAGCAGTGGTTACTGCAGGCTGGAAACCACCTACCTCTGAATGTTATCTTCAAGCTGCTTGACTTTGAATTCATCCTCCTCAGACTGCCGGCGCCTGGCTTCCTCCTCCTCCGCTGTTCCCGCCGGTACACCCTGCAGCAGCCATTTTTCCCGAAGCACTTTGGACTGTGGGAAGGAGGGAAGACAACAGATGACACCTTTTGGTCCATATCTTTTCTCTGAACCAGCAGAGCTTCTCCATCAAATCTGTCACTCAACTGTTGAGATCTGACCACTGCCTTCACCACCACCCCCATCCCCAGGACATGGCTATCGATTTCTGCCTGGCCCTGGCAACCAGAATTTTTGGACTTTTTTTTCTATACCTTCTTTTGATTTTAAATTCAGGTGTGTATTTATTGAGACCCCCCCACACACACACACACACCATTTACCCAGCACTATTCTGGCTGCCAAAAATAAAACAAAGCAAAACAAAATCCAAGTCCCGCCTTACACACTTTCTATCCTGGCAAGGAGAGAACAAAGACAGTTTCTGCTCATATACGCAGATACATGCATCTGTGTGTATTTCCACATTCATGCATACATTTGGTTATATATGTATGCTCACACATATGCGTGCACAGGTAGATGGACTCCCCACCCCCATCCCCATGATGCTGGGAGTTCAGGAAGTAGGGAGAGGGATTGCTGCAGGATATTTGATCACTCTTTGAACCCTGAGAATGTATACTGGAAAAACCTGTTTCTAGTTGTGGTGTGGCAGAGCTTTCTGTTTATTGTAGACAAGATTGTATAAAGTCAACCATAGGTCAAGAGGTGGAGCACTCAGCCAGTTGACAGGAAGTGAAATAGGAAAAAAAAACATAGAGAGTAAGAAGTCAGGAGGACAGATAGACACACAGGAAGTAGATAGGAGGGACATTCAGTTAGGAAGGGTTTATAAGACAGTGTGGAGAGGACTGTTTTGTTTTGTGTTGTGTTTTGTTTGTTTGTTTGTTTGTTTGTTTGTTTTTCCCTTCTGGGATGTCAGTGGAGTAGGAAGGTCAGCTGGGTGCTTTCTCTGTCTCTCTGAGCTAGCAGGCTTTCACCACAGCATCTGGCTCCTGAGTCTTCATTGGTAAAACTGAACGTTTGGGATTTTGTTTTTAAAACAAGAGGTAAAGAAAGTGTTGCTATATTATGAGATGGGTCTAAAGGGCTTCACTGACAAAGTGGTGTTCCGATGGAGAACTGACAGGATGAGGCGCCAGCCTTACAATAAGGTGACGTGGGAAAGGATGACCTAACGAGAGGTGTCAGTGGTGTCTGTGCCTCCTACTATTAACCACTGTTTTTAAAAAGTCCAAAATAGAGTAAACATAATAAATATGTCTAGGTTTATTAGTCATAATGAAACTATATCTAGATTTAATAATTTTAAATATTTTGCCATATTTCCAAACTAGCTGTAGCAGCTTGTGTTCTCATGCTAATTATGTTACCCAAACACCTGTTTGCAGTGTCCCACATGTAGGACTAAAGGAAGCCTGTCCCCAGTTGGTTTTCAACTGGTCAATAAAGTTACCAGTGGCCAATGGTTGGGCAGAGAGAGACAGAGAGACAGAGGTGGGACTTTTAGGATTCCTGGAAAGGGACCTGAGGAAGGAGGAAGAGGGGGAACCACACTGGAAAGGTGCTGGAGGGAGAGACAGCTGACATGTAGGTACAGGAAGAAAGTGGCCCCAGGAGGGCTGCCCAGCAGGGTCCAGGGCAGCAAAGATAAAATATAGACTTTGTAAGTATTAATTCAGGAATATCAGAGGGAGTGTGTGTTAGCCACTTGGAGTTATGGGGTGCCCCAACCATTGAGCTATTTAAAGTATTTAAAAAATAAAGCTGTGTATATGGGTCTTTCGGGAATCCAGAACATTCCGGTGGGTAACAAGAAATGTACGCACCCACCAGGGAGTTTAGAGCTGATTAAAATACTACTGCATTAACTACCATTGCTTTATTTTTTTTTTTTCCTTTTTTGGAGACAGGGTTTCTCTGTGTAGCTCTGGCTGTCTGGGAACTCCCTTTGTGGTCCAGGCTGGTCTCAAACTCAGAGATCCACCTGGCTCTGCTTTCCAAGTGCAGAAACTAAAGGTATGTGATGGCATGCCCTGGTCCAAAGCATTTTTTTTTTTTTGTCTTTTCGAGACAGGGTTTCTCTGTATAGCCCTGGCTGTCCTGGAACTCACTTTGTAGACCAGGCTGGCCTTGAACTCAGAAATCCGCCTGCCTCTGCCTCCCGAGTGCTGGGATTAAAGGCGTGCGCCACCACGCCCGGCTCCAAAGCATTTTTTAAAGATTTATTTTTTAAGTGTGTGTGTGTGTGTGTGTGTGTGTGTGTGTGTGTGTGTGTGTGTGTGTATGTGTGCATGTAAACACTCATATGTAGATGCGGCATGTGTAAATACAGCACCTTAGGTTCTGGAGAAGGTGTTGAATCCCCTGGAGCTGGAGTCACAGGCAGTTATGACTGTTGAATGTGGGTGCTGAGAACAGAACTCAGGTCCTCTATAAGACCTGTATGGGCTCTTAACCACTGAACCTTCTACTTATCCCTGCTACAAATGCATTTTAAAGCAAATCCCAAACACAATGACATCTCACCCATTGATCTTTGAATATGAGTCTCCAAGAAGACAAGGTCATTTTCCTACCCAATGTTAGTCCCATTGTAAAACTTTCTAAGATCTTGTACTATCCAGTCCATACTGAAATATTCTTTTAAAAAGTCCAATGTCATGCCTCATCTCTAAAAAACAAAACAAAACAAAACAAAACCCCAAAATAGAAAACCCTTAGTGACTTATTATTCCCCAGTAGTGTCTCCAATGTTAAAATCAGAATCCCACCTGTGTTGGTGTATGGGTGTACTGTAGAATGGGATAAAATCCATTCATTTCAGTTCAACAGTTGGGAAAGAATAATTACTGCTTTGGGAAATGAGATTGAAAACAATACATGGCAAGAGCATGTGTGGGCCTCCTCAAAGGAAGAGCAAGGATAGAGGCGAGGGAGAAACTCACACTTTGTGGTCCCTACACAGTAAGTAGCAGCTACGTTATATCCACAAAGACTGGTCTTAGGTATCATAGTTAAGGACCAGAGAGCACCCATGAGTGGACCAGAGGTCATGAGAATTAATCGCTGTGAGGATTTAGAGCACAGGACTAATTCTTCCCAGTAAGAAAAGGCGGCAGGGAAACAAGAAAAACAGTCACTAGTGACTGGATAGAGAGATTAGTGGATAGTTTCATTGTAATGCATTATAGAGATTGGTTTGATGAGTCTCAGTGTGTTCAGAGGCAAGCTTGGGGGCTGGAGAAATGGCTCAGCAGTTAAAAGCATCGATTATTCTTCTAGAGAACCTGAGTTCAATGTCCAGCATCTACACAGGGGCTAACAACCATCTGCAGCTCAAGTTCCCGGGGATCTGACTCCCTCTTCTGACCTCCTCAGACAAAGATGCGCATGTGGCAGGCAAATACACTACCTCGGTGGGATAAAATATGATAAAAATAAAAGCAAACTAACAGTATTTAAGGTGTAGGTTTCTAGTAAAACTTACAGACATGAATTTGCTCACATATAGATGATTATTGTATAGCTAAAATGACTGGAGAAAGTATACCCTACCTGTCCTAGTTAGCTTTAAACTCGCAGCTAAAGACAGTTTAGCATCTTGAGGAGTTGCCCACATCAGGCTGGCCTGGAGACAGGTCTGTGGGGAACTGTCTTGATTGTTAATGGATGTAGGATGACCCCAGGCCACTGGGCAATACTATTTCATGGGCAGGTAGTCCTGGGTATAAAAAGGATAGCCGACTATGATCCTGAGAACAAGCCAGCAGTCAGCTTTCCTCCATGATTTCTACTTGGGTTCCTGCCCTGGCTTCTCTCAGTGTTAAGCCGTGCCCTGGAAGTGTAATCAAAATAAATTCTATGATGCCTTGGATAAGAATGCTTTATCAGCAACAGAAAAGTTGTTTGAATTCTACATCAGTTTAAGAGTGGCATAGGGGAGGCTGAGGGTATAGGCCATGGCAAAGCATGTGCTTAGCATGTATGAGGCTCTGGGTTCTGTCCATACCACAAATGTAACCAATAGGATTTACAAACTCATTAGGCAATGCTGCTTCTCCCTCACACAGGTAACTATTCTCTAGCTTCTCCAGCAACGGGCTCCACACTGGTGTCACCCTTCCCTCATCCTCACAGTCAGGTGTCGTGTGTGTCGTGTGTCCATCCCTGAGGTTCACAGAGGAAGTTGTACTTGATCAAACAAGTAACTGCTGGAAGAATGAAAGCAGAGCAGGCACTCTGCACCTCAGCAAATACCTAATTATAGGCTAACAAAGCAAAGGCAGGCCTGAGGATGGTCTGTCAAACCTTCCTCCTCTACAGCCAAGGTCACTGATAGGAAGCAACTTTTTAAGTTGATCCAGGTACATACCCAGTAAGAAGGGTCTGGAGCTGGATGGGAGATGGGAGATGGATTAGGATGAGCAAAGCCTCTCTCTCTCTCTCTCTCTCTCTCTCTCTCTCTCTCTCTCTCTCTCTCTCTCCTCTCTCTTTCTCTCTCTCCTCCCCACCCCTCATCTCTCCTGATCAGGGTTTGTCTTGTTTATAATGTCATATTTAGCAGTCATTTCACTTTGTAAGTCAAGCACTGATGTTGGATTTGTATAAAATCTCCTTGTCGTCAGACTATGCAAATCTTCTCCTGTGAGTTATTCCTGTGGCTTCATGAGTTTATCCTTCACTCCAAAGCATCCATTCATCTGCACTCTGTCTAAAGGTATTACTGACTGCATTTGTGAGTAATAGTTAGACTCTGGATTACTTCAATTTTTCTAAAATAAAGTGGCCTAAGACTCAGGGTGAGGCAATAGATGATAGTTATTGTACTTTCCCCATTTTTTTTGTGTGTGTATATATGGTACACATGTGTGTATGCTTATCTTTGCATGTGTATGGGCATGCATGTATATATATATATATATATATATATATATATATATATATATATATATATATCCATGTTGAGGTCCAAGACTGATTTCAAGAATCATGCCTAATTGCTCTTTCCACCTTCCCCACAGAGGCAAGAACTAATCAATCAAGCCCAGGCTTGCCAATATGGCTAGCCTTGCTAGACAGCTTTCTCTGGGGACCCCATCTTGGCCTTTCAAGGCTGGAATTGCAGGCAGGGCAGCATGCCCACCTGGGGTATCTGGGATCCAAACTTGGGTCTCCTGCTTGCACAGAAAGCACCTTTACCACCGAGCTGCCATCCCAGCCTGGTTCCATTCACCCTTATATCCTTCCCTCATCCTCCTCTCTAACCCTCTAATCCTTTCCTTCTCTCCTCCTTATGCTCAATAAGATCTTGTTTTGGTCTGGGGTTTTGTTACACAATTTAGTTCACAAGTGGGACTTCTAATAAAAGAGATGGAGTTTTGCCTTTCATTCAAGTTCAGATTATAGGTATAGAGACAGGATAAGAAAAACTTGTTGCCAAGTGCCTTCACCACTGAGCCATCCTACCAGTCAAGAATGTTTAAGTTTTTCACATTGGAGTTTTATACATACAAATGGATAAAAAAAATCTGATTAATTCTGAAGTTTCAAAATAATAAAGACACCTTAAAATCTTTTAAGGTATCAGAATATTTTAGAGCTGTTCAGCTAATGAACTTATGGATTGATGATAAATATTTTTTCTGGTCACAGAAGAATTTAGTACTCTCTCTCTCTCTCACTATCTCTCTCATTCTGTTGTCCCTAAAGGAAGGGTGGTCAGATTTGCCCACCTGTGAATAGGTGGCCTAAGGACAAGGACACATTGAAGATGTGGTATCAACAATGTGATCCTGACAGTGCTGATGAACACTCCACAATGTGGCAGTCCCAAAGGAATGTAGTTTGTCACACACACAGAACACATACAGCCCTGGGAATTTGAACAGAATAATAAAATAGACTAATCTCTGCCCATTCAACCAAAGGGCAAAAGAGGAATATTAAGTTCAGTCCATGCTGGTGTAATACACTAGCTGATTTATTTTTTTAAATTCACATTATCACAAGTCATATTACATAGACAATAAAAATAAATCATTGTTTCCATAGATTAAAATACCAAAAACCATTTTTTAAAAGAATAATAATGACAGCTCTTGTCTCATAGGAGGTTCCTGCATATTAACAAACAGGGATTAGACATGAATGGTACCCGCTCAGGAGTGAGCAGATAAATGGAATAAAAGAAATCACAAGGTGTGGACCTGGTCATAAGAATGAAATATGAGTGTGATAAAGATGACATTTAACTCAGCGAGGGAAAGGAAGAATTAATAAATCAAGCTGATGGCTCGCTGTAAGTAAAAACATAAAGCTTTATTCTCATCTCATACCTTATTGGAAAATAAATTCTAGATGAATTAAAACTAATGAAGTATATGATCAAACTTATGGGCAAGCATTTGAGATGGAAATCTTTCCAAGTATGCTTATAAGTAACATAATGTCAGATAAGATTTCATAAATATTAAAATTTTGGCTTAAGAATTCAAAAGAGCCCATATATAATTTAAAAAAAAACCCAGAGATAATTTAGATACAGATGTCAGTATAAACTAATTTTACCCAGGGGCTCATGAGGCCTGTGACAGAGATTACGGAGGTTATATAAAATATATACTCCTGTGGGAGAGATATCTGGATGGTGAGTGTTCAATTGATGGCTTCCTTTTTGATGATGTTCTTATTCTTTGTTTTTGAAATGATACAAGTCTTCATTTCCTAACAAGAAAAATTAATATAGCTATCAAAATCACTTACTGGTCTGATTTCTAGGTATTTCCTAGAAAATCTTACCTAAGAGCATTAGTTATTAAGTAAGGATGAGCATCTCATAAAACACAGCATCTCACGGTTTCCTATCAGGGCAGACATAGCATCTGAATATGCTGTAGACTGATCATTTGTCTCATTAAAGAACTTGCTCACAGTTGCCACGTAAAGTTATGGTGTGACTGTGTACCCCTAAACATCTCGGTGAGTAAGAATATTCAACAAAAGTCCCAGTGCCCAAACCACTGCCTTGCTTTCTATTTATTGGTTTTGACAGGAGACCAGTGGCTCTGTCTAAATAATTCATATCTCAGTGCATGACAAGAAGCATCCATAAGCCATTGGATATGTGGATATATGTGCATACAGATATGAGAACTATACAAAGAACATCAAAATTGCATCTTAATAGATAATGAAATCCAGCTTTAATGTTCTTCTATTTGTCTTAGAACAGAGAATATTTGCTTTCTCCAAAAGTGTCTAAGATTATAAATTAGTGAGATAAATGTCAATTACCGACATCTTTCCTAATATTTTCTACTTTAGAGAACTTACAATCATCACTTTGACATGACTCTAAATAGTCTACATCTTCTGTAGCCGATGAAAATGTACTGAGTAAGAGATACAGTGGTGACAACAATTGGCACCTGTCTAGACCAATCACCTAAAAACGACCACCCATTTAAAGAGGAACGGTTTCCTGAAAAGATCCTTGCCCATGGAAACAGACAGCCCTGGGGTTCATTAGGCTCTCCCACTTTGCAGACAGCATACCCCTGAGCCAGTTACTTGCCATGGTGAGTTTGTTTCCAGACTGTGAGATGGGGAGAGGAATCTATCTTGTGATGGTTATTGAGAGCTTATATTTAAAGTCACAAGCACGTGCTAGGTACCTAAAAGGAAACTGGGCTTTACTGATTGGAGGATGTGAAGGCTCCTGTGATGTGGGAGGAAGCTAGCAACTCTCCTCTGAGAAGCTCACACAGGAAGGAAGGAATTCAACCTAAGTGCAGTTTCCTCCGCTGAGGGGGTGATCAACCTGACTGAGTCAACGGTCAGTTCCTTTAAAGTGAAACTCACTCCCTTCTGGTGACTGCAGTAATCTCATTCCCCAGTCAGGCACCCCCTTCCTTCTATGGAGACCAGACAGCTACTTAGGCAGGCTGGACTCAGAACAAAGAGAGACGGAACCATAAGCTGCTTTAAGTGGGCACAGTAAATCCTCTTCTTATCAAAATTCCAGGTCCCCAGTGTTTAGAGACGGGTACGCCTCTGGGTGGTACCTTGTGCGCACTGCCATGTTTGGAGCTTTGGAAGGTCATTCCTTTTTAGTTTTCAAGGCTAACCATCCGTGCTTATTCTGTCTACCTCATTCCCTCCTCCCAAGAGAGGAAAAGACAATCAATGAATTGTACTTGTTTACTAAACTAACATCACCTTCAGCCCTGCCCATCCCTGAGTTGCAAGGTTACCATGATGTAAGTGTCGTGTGTACCTTTGATAGCCAGTCTCAGATACTGCCTAATGCTCAGGTTGACAAGTCTGTCGTGTTTCCTGAGTGTTTCCTCTCATAAAATGAAGTCAATTTTCCCATTGTTTCTTTAAACTGGATGGATGGATGGATGGATGGATGGATGGATGGATGGATGGATGGGAAGATAACAAATGGATAGATGGAGTATGGACAGAATATGTACAGCCATGCTGGCCAGCAGCAATGAGTCCTTGGCATCTTAGCTGGCACTCAGAATGATGACAGACACAAAATGAACATGGTCTCTGAAATGTACACTCTGTGGCTTTGAACGCAAAGACCACAAAGGCAGCACACTACACTGCGGCTGGGGAGGGAAGAGGCTATCGGCCACTCTCACCAGAAAGTTCTCCTTTTAAGCCACAAGTAACTGAGTTCTTAGTATATATCTTTCTATCACAGGGGGTGAGTTGCCTGCACTCTGGGCCAGAGACCCTGCTCTCTCCAGACTGGCCCAGCCTTATGCAAGCCTGCTAGCATTTGTAAACCCCACCTCTGTAGAAAGATAATCCTAATTTTAGCCCCAGTCCTGTCTGGTCAATGTTGTCAGGAGACGGTGACAGCATTTGAATACAACGCAGGCTACTCCAAAGTCAGGTCTGGAGATGGAGTGAAGAGACAGACAGAAATGGCCAGCTGACACCCCTGCCGCTCTTCTTCCTCTAGAAGACATGTCTCTGGTTATTGTGCTTGGGGAACTCACAAGCACGCCAAGCAGATATAGGTCAGGCTGCTCTTTGAAATCAGGAGCCAGCTTGCTCACCATCCTCGCTTGGTGGATTCATTTAACACAACCCGCTTTTCCAGAGAACGTGGAAGAGAGAAAAGGTCCACTCTGCTTCAAAGAGTCCCGATAATGCACACACAGCAGTACCCCGTCAGCCCATCAGCAGGCCCCTCCCAAGCAGCCCCTGAGAAAAGCGATTCTGCACACTTAAGATCATGGCAACTTGAGGCCAGTGGGAGGTTTTCCTTTTTTAAAAGCCCAGGAATAGTCAGACAGGGAAGCAGCAACTCTGGGCTGGTCCTTGAGCATTATTATCTGAACATGCAGAAAGCAACATTCAGTCACCAGTGGGGGGCATTTGTGACAGTGACAGAGTTGCTCTTCTACAGCAATCAATTACAGTGCTTAAGTGCATTATGTTTTAAAGGGGGAAAAAAGTCACAACTCTCCTCCCCCGTCCCCGCCCTGCTTGCCTCTCTTCTTAATAAGGTACAGTAGACATTGAACCAAGCCAAAAAAGCCAAGTTTGACCAGTCGCTTGTTCTAACAGAACATCTCTAACATTGTGAAGGCAAAATAAAATAAATGAACAATCTGAAGCACACAGTGTGGTTCTTTTCTTAGCTCACCCTGCCTCATCCCCCCTCCCCCACCCCCTTAACAAGAAAGATTCTTTTTCCACTTTCAGAAAGTCCATTATGTTAAGTACAGCTTTTGGAGCCTCCGAACCATGCGGGGCATTCCCATGCAGCTTCTCTAGGTATCTACCATGTTGCATAGGAGCAGTGTAATCTCCTGCTCGGAGAAAGCAGAATGCTGTTAACGGTGCCTGATTTGAAAAAAAAAAATCACTCGAAAAAGCAAGAGCCTCTCTCCTGGCTGTGTGGGGAAAAAGCTGGTTCCGGCAGCACGGCGCCTCCACGGCAGGGTACAGGGTAGGCTCTGCACGGCTCTGAGAAGTGTGGTTTGCTGGGCTAATAACACACAGGTTCCTGGGATCGGCTGCTTACCTTGGAATGCTGGAGCAGCAGTACCTGCTCGTCAAGCTGTCGTCTCTTCCCTTCTATTTCCGTCTGCCTCTTTCTTTTTTCCTTAAAAATAAAGAGAGAGAGAGAGAGAGAGAGAGAGAGAGAGAGAGAGAGAGAGAGGCTGTCAGAGTGGGTGGGTGTTGGCTCCGGGAATCTGAAGGCAGGGAGCGGGAGTGGAAACGGTCCACATCTGTGCAGACACTTCCAGAGAGGCTGAGCGCACGCAGCGTCACCTGCTCCACCGTCGCTGGGTGGATTGCAGGCAGCAGCCTTCTCTGAATGCGTCTGCGGTGGGCTCCGTGAGAAACAATTTAATTCAGAAGGAAAGGACTCACACACACACACACACACACACACACACTGCTGCTGCTGCTGCTCTCGGTGTTGTGCAGGGCTTAATTTGAAGACAAAGAATAAAAATGTCTCAGTGTTGCTACAAACTGCAGATAGGATGAAATGGTGGTGGAGACTCTAGGGCAGAATTCTTCTCATCCACATCACATGCAGATAGAATATAGGACAAGTTTAAATGTGGAAGAATGAAGCGTCAAAGAGGACACACCGAACAATGCCAGTGAGAGGGCTGGTCCTTGCTTAAATAAGCGTCCTGGTAAAGTGTTTCACGTGGGCAGGGCTTGCTGAGGTTAGGGTAAATAAAACACCAAGGACCTGCCTGGGACCAAGTGCCAGCCCTGCCCATTACTAACTATGTGCCTTTTAGGTAGGTTTTAAGCTGCCTGAATCTCCCGAATGGAGACTGTCCAAATCCCATGGCCGAAACGTGTCTTATAAGTGAAACGATCCATCCAGAAAGCCTGGAACAGCGCTTTGCACACAGCAAGCATTCATTCTCCTCTGTCTGCGATTATTTGCTCTGCCACACACTCATTTCTAGGAAATGCCTAGAAACTCAATTGAAAGGGATATATTTCTACTATAACCGTTCCATTGGAGTGCACACTTCACATTTTTTTTCTCAATACTTCTCCAGTGCAGACAATAAAACAGCACAGAAGTGTGATTCATAGGAACAGAGAGGCCTGCCCTCCCCACTGCAGACTGCCAATGTTTTGTGGCTGAAGTATACAGGGGTGTTTCACTGAGACACGCTCAGCAGTAAATCTCTTTCCTTTACTCACAGATGCAGGGAGAAACTTGTTATGGAGGACATATTGGTGTTTCATAGCACACCAGCCAAATCCCAGGGGAAATAATGGTGCTGGTCTGGCTACCATGTTTGGTGTTAAGGGAAGCTTTGATTTTTTTTTTAATGTAATGCCGTGTTTCTGGGGATGTGATCATAGCACTGCTGTTCAAAATCAATGTAATATATGCAATATGTAAGCTTTAAGAAATATCCGCTCATAATCTCGAACCACTAGAATGCAATATCTAAGTAGGGATAGAATTTCCTAGCCAAATCAGACCTGTGGGTGTTTTAGGAACCATTTCCCAAAGGACTCCAATAAATATCATACAGCCGAATGCTACAGAATACCAAAAAGCATCATGTCTCTGACAGCAGATAGGAAAAGCAGGACTTGCTAAAAAAGAGTCCTCCTCCAGCTTCTCGGAGCTTACAATAAGGCAAGGACTTCTGTCCAGGCCCTGGGAATTCTAAGGAGCATATTTATTATTAGATTTATTATCATTGACTATCAAGACACGCAGATATCCTACACTTATAACCATAGCAAGATACAGTATGCTATGTATACAAGACACCCATGACTCAAAGCGTGTTCTGTGTGTCTAGTCCTTTCCAAAACTTTACCACACGTTCCTTCTCCTGTGCCTTTATTTATATGGAAAATTCTCACTCCCAAGATGCCCTCATGTGGACAAACCATTCTCTAAATGGGAAACTTATTACCCATTAAACTGACAAGCAAGATTCGCCATCACGATATGCCCTCCACCTCTGTTCAGAGCTAGGTGTGAGAGAGTCCCAAGGAGCTTGAGCAGGGGACCGTTGCAGGTCACATTTCAGTTCCTGACAGCGGCTTACTTGGTCTGCCTAGGGCTCAACTCTGTCTCTCACACCCTAAGCTTTGTATCCAGACTTCTTCTTCCCCAAACAGAAAGCAAACTGGAAACTCTTGAGATCTTCAGTCTTGTCAACCCTAGAATCTCATAATCCTGCTGTTCCCCTGAGCTCTACACTCCCATAGTGAGCATCCTACAACAGCTCTGGAAGACAAGCCCAGTGTTCTGTTACCTTGAGCATATGCAACTGAAATCTCACTCATCCGTATCCCCTCTTCAGATCTGATCCTCTGAACTTATCTCAGCAAGAGACATTACCCACCTCTGAATCACTCTATACTCTCATTTTCTTGAAAGAGCAGAGTCCTGTTGATCCTGCCCCCTGTTTTGTGTGTTTTTATTAATCCCACCAATGTAGACATTGTCCACTAGGACCTATGGCACACGCTTACACCTCAGCCTCATCTGGATTGCTGTAGTGATTTCCTTACTGGTCCCCATTCATCAAGTCCCCTTCTATAACTGTTATCAGAGGAAGAGTCTTTCTTCTGTTATTCTGAGGATGGCCTTGAACTCATCATTCTCCTGCCTCAGCCTCCTGAGTGCTGGGATCACTGGCATGTGTCTCCATATAAGGCCGCAGCAATATTCTACTATGAAAAAAATCCCTCCCTAGCCTTTGCCTAAAACCCAGACTGTCTGCGGCTTTAGTGCAAACAACCAAGATTCCTTGGCATAGCCTAAAAGGCTCTGTCCCGTAGCCTCACCATGAGGAGCAACCCTCAATCCATATATTCTTCAACCTCAACAACTCCCTGCAGTTTCCTGACCTGCTGACCTGGCATGTGTCTTCCTGGCTTTACTCCGATTGCTTTCTCTAGCAATAATGGAGGCCTCTTCCTGCTTCATTTGACACAAACCCTGCACCTTTGAAAGCACAGCTTAAATATTCACGAGGCTGTAATGGCTGCCTGATGTTGGGTTTATCTTCCTGGTGGAGCTTCCTCTGAGAAATGCAGCTAAAATGGCTCTGTAAAAGGACACCAGTCACGATTACTCACATACCCTGTTCATCCTTCCAGCCGGCCTTACACAGGAGTCAGCCTGGACCCATCACCTTTATCCAGTTGCACTGCTGCTTGATGTGAGGGGTGGCACAGTGACCCAAATAGAATGGAGGACATGTTTTCAAGGACACCAAGCATTAGGGAAAAAAGTGAGCCCTTCCTTTCTGTTAGAGCCCAAGATGACACTCATCTGAGTGGCTGTTTTCCCAAGTCTTATATATATATATAAATATATATATATATATATATATATATATATATATATATATATATACATATATATATTCATGAACGAAAGTGAGGTCAATGCAGAGAGTAGTGGGATGAAAAGCAGAGAGCAGGATCCTAAAACATTGTTTGGGTCCCACATCTACTCAGGCATAAAGCCAGAGCCATCCTTGGAGTTCCTAAACCATCAATACGGAAACATCTACCTGTTGCTTAAGCTAGTTTGGGTGACTCTTTTGTCACAACTGAAAGGGCGCTGTTGATACAGAAGCCTTGTCTGTTCCTTCCTGAAACCTCACCACACTCTCCTTTCTCTTCCTCCTCACTAGGTGATGCGAGGTTTTCCTTATGGACAAGGTCTTTTTATATAACCCATGTTGGCTTTGAACTTGCCATCATTACAGCTTTAGGGGTATGGGTCTTTCTGCATTAATACTTCAAACACTTCATTTATTTACCTATGTAGATATCATCACCCTCTATTGAACTGTGGGCTTCCAGAGGGCAGGGACATGGATGGATATGTCTAAAGCTAAAGACACTGCATGATGAACGTATGTGGTGCACACATGCTGAATAGTTCTGAATGAACGGACTGGCTTCTTTGCTCTCCTCTGCATGGGATCCCATTAATCGAAGTCGCTCACTTAGATGCACTATGAATTCACATTTGTGATCAATGACAACATATACATTATTGAATACACATCAGCTGTTAGCCAATAGAACTGGATGTCATAGTGATGGAGGTATTGATCCGTGCGGATCACTATTGCTGTGCATAGGAGGAAAGGATTGAAAAGCTAATCTAAGAAAGAACCAGGGGAAGCAGAAGTAGGAATTACAGGGGGAGTCTGACAGACATGGTAGCAACCACTGGCCGGTCCAGTGTTTCCCAAGAGACACCTGGAATGAAGTGAACTCAATCCCTTAGGAAGGTCTCCAGGCACCCCCAATATCTGGGACACCCCACAAGCCATGCACACTGTCTTTCTGTAAATAGTGTGTTTTCCTAGCAGATATTTTCTTCAAGTATTGCAACATTATAAACACACAAAGTCTTAGTACAGTAAGGGGCATTTGCTAGTATGCAGCACACATTGTTCAAAGGTCTTGTTAGTGTGTTGGGAAGAGTTAGGGAAGCCTCTCTCTGCTTTGGGGCAACTTAATGATGTCCTTTCCACTCCTGCGGCATGAAATGCTGTCTGGGAACTGGGAAGGACAAGGTGGCAGCTGGAAGCTTGGGGAGGTCCTGTTACTACTTCACTTAACAAAAACTTTTAAATGGCACCGCTTAAAATATCCAGGAAGCCATAGTAGCTACCTTCGGATTGAGCAAAAGGTTGGCTAAGTTCCTGAGGAGCAGGGAGAGATGAGGAGAGGCTGAATTGGGAGAGTTGTAAGAAGTAGATAATGAAGACCTTATCCTGACTTGGGCTAACACCCAGCGTTCCGGGGCTTAACGATGAGAAGAAACCAGAAGACATACTCAACAAACTATCTACCAAGAAATTTCAAAATTTACATAAGAGAAAAAAATATAAGCGGCAGGAAAAAAAAAGGTAGGACAGAAAAAAAAATTACAAATGGTAAGTGTAAAATTTCTTCCTATGACTGCTCAAGAAAAGCCTGCGGTTACTCCACCCATGGTGGGCTAAAGGGGATTTTTGTGACCCTCTCCTCTCACAGAGCCAGTAGCCCCGACTTCCTGCTAGCTGGTGCCCAGGCTTTCTGCAGCCCAGAACAGAAAAAGAGGCACAGTACTGAAAACTGCAAAGAACAGTTTTAAATAGCTTCCCTTTGGGAAGGCAACGGGGTGGGAGGGATGCCACATTGGAGAGAAGGTATGGAAAAGTAAAGAAGGAAAAGGGCTTGAAGATAGCTTGGCATTCAAGTATAAGGTGGAAGCGGGCTGGGGTGTAGCACAGCGGTAGAGTGCTTGCCTGGTGTGTGTGAGGCCCTAGGTTCAATCCCAGAACCGCAAACCAGCACGTATAGGGGCTGAGATGTCTTATCAAAGTTCTGGGAAAGATGACCTCAAACTACTCATTTGTGATGAAATCATTCTCTGAGGCTGTGTTCCCACCCCCAACCCCCAACCCCCAAAGATGCTGGATGCTGGAATTACCTTGCCAACTAGATTGTGTCTCTTTGTAATTTTTGAGATGGAACTCGATCACCAGGCCACCCAGGTTTCATATAGGTTACACTAAGACATAAAATGTCACCTGAAAATTATGGAACGGAAAATCAACATGCAAATGGGAACGGGAGGAACTTCATCTATTAAGGAATCAGAATGTCACCCCAGGCACGGTGGCATTATAATTACCTGTGTAGCGCTCCTGCGGAGAGGATGCTATTTATGGATCTGAGGACAGAGATGGAGGGTGGGGCTATCTGAAGCAGGGTGACAAAGCACAAAATAATCAGGGAGGTGCCCACTCAGCTTTGCCCAACTGCCCATCCAGTTAACAATGCATATCGAGCTTGCTTGGCAGGCCTATCAGTATTCAAGATCAGCTATCTTGCCTCACTGCCAGTAGATATTAAAACCCACTCTCTGGCTTGAATGTCAAGGTCATCAATGAAGATCTTTACTACATTCAGGCTTCTAAAGTGGTTAGCTGAACACAGAGATCACTCCTGTCTGCTAGGCCTGTGTGGTGCCCATTTGCTGTGAAATGAGTAAACCAGTTGTCTTAGTTCCTGTTCTATTGCTGTGGTGAGACGCCATGAACAAGGCGACTCTTCCGAAATAAAGGCAGCTAACTGAGGGCTTGCTTACAGCTGCAGAGAGTTAGTCCATGTTCATCACATTGGGAAGCAGACAGGCATGGTGCTGAAGTAGTAGCTGAAAGCTTTTTACATCATGATCTACAGCGACTAGGCAGAGAGGATCCCCCCCAACCCCCAGTATGACATACCTTCTCCAACAAGGCCACACCTACTCCAACAAGACCACATCCACTCCAACACAGCCATACCTACTCCGCCCCAACAAGGCCACACCTTCTAGTCCTTCTGAAACAGTGCCACTGAGAACTAAGCCTTCAAGCATACAAGCCTATGAAGGCCATTCCCTTCAAAGCTACCACACCAGTCTTTGGATTTGTATATGGGTGCACTGAAAATTAAGATATATATATATATATATATATATATATATATATATATATATATATATATATATATTCCCACAAAGATAAGAAAAAATTTCCACCAGAAATGTTTTAAAATAGTGACCTTAAAAAGTCTGAAGCAGGACTG
>LR751923.1:0-63081 GCA_902729485.2 Mus minutoides
TTATTCTTCTAGGCAGGAGTTCCATGAAAATACTAAGTCAGTGGCTATAACATATACTCAGAGGACTGTTGAAGATCCATGCATACCCTGTGCTTGCTACTTCCATATCTCTGAGTTCCTATATACCTAGTTTAATTCAGAGGCCATATTTTCTTGATGTCCTTCACCCACTCTGACTCTTACAATCTTCCTGTCTCCTTTTCTGCAGTATTCCCTGAGTTCTGAGCAGAATAATTTGATGGAGACCTCTCATATAGACTCTTTCTCCATGCAATGTCTGACTGTAGGGCTCTGTATCTGTTCCCATCTACTGCTAGAGGAGGCCTCTCTGATGATGACTAGATAAGGCACTGATCTATATAAATAATTAAAAATATAATAAAAATAAAGTTTTAAAAGCACATAACAAGTATGTATAATATTGATACTTTCTCAAAGAATAAAAACCATTATAAATAGACAGAATAGATGTTTTATATATATATATATATATATATATATATATATTATACAAATAATATAAAAATAAAAATCCTTTAAAACAGTATGACTATAAATATAAAGCAATATATCAATGGTACAAAATATAAAACACTATAATTAAATAGATGATATGCATTAGTAAAATAGTTCTCTTTATAAATAAGTATTATAACTATTGAGGTAGAGATATATATGTATATCAACACATAACAACATTCAAGAAAAAATAACATTACATATTTCTGAGGGAAGAACACAAAGATAATAATGGTGCACTTATATTTTACATTATTCAAAATTGGAAAATTATGAGCAAATATTGAACTGAATAATTATGTTAGTGAGTCAATAAAGTGATTCAATTGAAAGCTAAGAAGCACAATCATGACAAAAGTATTCATCCAGAGGAAAAAAAAGCTAAGTTTTCAAAGCCTATTTTGTGTAGACATTGAGAGTACCAGATACCACTGTGCTCTGTTAAACTGGAAAATCATACCTTAACTTTGAATAAAAGGGGAGAATACAATGCCCTCAAACTTAACTATCTCTGTGTATTTGATAATATCCACCTGAAAAAGTCACTAACAACTGATGCCTTATAAAATCTTGGTAAATAGATTAGTTATCAGGGCATCTTTTCTGCTTTATCTTATATTTTCTAAATTAACTAAATATTTGGAAGTGTATGTGTAAAAATGTCACTGAAATGCTCTTAAATGGAAAGTCTCTTACATGCTTATTAGACAGACTTAAAGTTCCCACCTATATCCTCAGGATCCTTAGTCCCCTAGTAAATGAACTAATACAGCTCCCCAAATATGACCTATTCACTTCTTAATGTAATCCCACTGAGGCTTCTTCTTGTATCAGCAGGTAAAATATCGAGCTAAGGTTTTCTGTAGATCCCTTTCTGCTCATGGACTTTGCTGTATCAACAACATGGGAGTTAACATTGTCTCAGAAAATTACATAGAAATAGTACAATTATTTAAAGATAGATCTTCATATGCTAAGGCTTCCACATTTTTCAACAATCCTTTCTCTAATGCTAGTAAGTGAATTCTGTCTGTATGTCTGTCTCTGTCTCTCTCTCTGTCTCTGTCTCTCTCTCACACACACAAACACACACACACACACACACACACACACACACACACACACGAGAACATGCTCTTTCTTTATAATAGCTTGAAGATTAATTTGTAAACACAGTACCATATCTTCTTCGAGTTCACTGACTTGAATCTCCTCTTCCTGTGACATTATACTGAAGCCCTTCTGGGAGGTAGGGAGAGACCTGGGAGGGAAAGTGTACAGGTGGGGGGAGGGGGTTAAGTGGGAGGGGAGAGGGGAATCTGATCTGGTATTGGGTTAGGGAAAAGGACTGAAGCCCTGAGGGCCAGCAGAAAGAATGTAAACAGGCAACCTCAGAAAATAGGAGGTTGGGGGGACCCTCCAGAATACACAAAAGACCTGGGAGGTGAGAGTCTCCCAGGACTCAAAGGGAGGGACCTTAGATGAAATGCCTGACAGTAGGGAGAGGGAATTTATAGAGCCCACATTCAGCAGGAAGACAGGATGGATGGGGTTGCCATCCTACAGTCACATCTCTGACCCATAATTGTTCCTATCTAAAAGAATTACAGAGATGAAAATGGAGAAGAGCCTGAGAAAAAGAAGGTCCAGCAACAGGCTCAAAGTGGGATCAAGCTCAAGGGGAGGTCCCAAGGCTTCACACTATTACTGAGGCTATGGAGCGCACACAAAAAGGGATCTATCATGACAGCCCTCTGAATGACCAAACACGCAGCTGAAAGAGTCAGATGCAGATATTTGCACCCAACCAATGCACAGAAGCAGGTGACCCCTGTTGTTGAATTAGGGAAGGCTGAAAGAAGCTGAGCAGAAGGGTGATCCTGTAGGAGCACCAGCAGTCTCAATTATTCTGGACTCCTGAGATCTCTCAAACACCTGACCACCAAACAAACAGCATACACCAGCTTATATGAAGCTCCCAATGCACATATAGTAGAGTACTTCTGGGTCAGTGTTCATTCAGAGATGATGTACCTAACCCTCAAGAGACTGGAGTCCCCAGGGACTTTAAAGGTTAGGTAGGGTGGAGGGTGGGGGCATCCATTTGGAGACAGGGTAGGGTGGGGAGGAGGTCTGGAATGTGGGGCAGTCGGAGGGTGGATGGTGGGGCAGGGAATGGAATATGGAGTGTAAAAATAAATTAAAAATAAATTTAAAATATAAAATAGCTATAGTCTTGTGTTGTGCATAAAAGACAATTAAAGGTGATGCAGTCTACCATTTCATAATCTAGTAAATGTTTCCACTTTCAAATATCCGAATCAATGATGAATTAATAACAAATGTGCTATGTATATAGTTTTGTACTTCAAAAGATGCACATGTGTTTCATTGGAAATTTTCAAACAGCCTGAAAAATTGTGTTACTATCTGGGGCAGCTTGACAAACTCGGAATCTTCCTAGAGACCAAATAAAGTATTGTAAGGAGAAAAAGCACTCTAGATAGTTTAAAAATTTGTAATAATTTTATTAAAATCAAAGTTTATTATAGAATGATTTTATTCCAGCTTCATGGTTACACTGGCTGGAATACACACACACCCTTAGGACAAACATTTAGTCCCGAGCAGTGGAGGTAAAGTTAGTTTGTAGAAGGAAGCATTCCTGTTTGAACGTGATTTTTAATTGAGTGGTAGACAAAGTGGAAATCAGAGAAAGATTTGACAGAATAGAATATGTCTAACTCTCTTGAGAACAGAGAGGAAAGAGAGGTGACCTAAAAGAGTAGTGCCGAGAAAGAGCGGATCTATCATGTGTTACCAGGAGAGTTTTACAAAGAAAGGTTGAAGAAAGAACAAGCTAGAAACAGGTGAAGACAGAACAAGCCAGAGAATGAAAAGGAGCCAGAAGATTAGTATGAGGCCAAGCAGAGCAATCCAATCAGAAGCAGAGATAAGCAATTTGAATCAGTCGGTTTGGAGAGGAATTTGAACCAGAACAGTGGCATTAAACCAGCCAAAAGTGTTCAGGAAGAATGAGAAATGGTGAGTGTACTCAGCAGTAAGGCTTAGTTAGAGGCAGATAAGATTCTAGGTCTAAATTAGATTGTAGAGCAGCTAGAATTTCCAGGATAAGACCTAGATAGTAAAAGGAAGTGGTAAGTCTCAGGGACAACAATTACATCAGGTAAGTAAGTTACCTTTACACTATATTATCCAATATTAGGAGTCCTCCTTAGAGTCATCCTCATAGATTTCAGGAAGTTTCCAATGCACTAGGTTTCCAAACTCTACCCCAAGCACCCCCAGTTCCATATCTCTCTCTCTGTACTGACTCTATCACCATCCCCATACCTGATCCCCCTGTTCCTGCCTACTCTGTCCCCAGTCCTCCCACAAAATTTATTTTATTTTTACCTTTCAGAAAAATCTATGTGCCCCCTCCCATAACCTTTTTTTTTCTCCTAACCTCTCTGGATCTGTGGATTATAGCTTGATTATTATTTACTTCACACTTAACATGTATTTATAAGTGAGTACATACTGTGTTTGTCTTTCTGGTCTGGGTTACCTCATTCAGAATGATTTTTTTTTCCTGGTTGCATCCATTTGCCTGAAAAATTCATTATGTCATTTTTCTTATCAGTCAAGTTATGATCCATTGTATAAATGTACCATGTATTCATTATCCATTTTTCATTGAGAAAATTGGATTGTTTCTAGCTTCTTATTATTTGAATAAGGCCACAATGATCATAGTTGAACACATGTTTTGTGGTAGGATGCACTGACCTTTGGCTGCATGACCAGGCATGGTATAGTTGGGATTGAAGTAGACAGATTGATATATTTCTGAGAGACTGCCATATTGATTTAGAAAGTGGTTATACAAGTTTGTGTTTTAACCAGCAATGGAGAAATGTTCCACTTGCTCCACAAAGTTTCAGCGTGGGCTGTCATTTGAATTTTTGATCTTAGCCATTCTGATTGGTATAATATGGAATTTCAGAGTTGTTTTGATTTGTATTTACCTCATGACTAAGAATGGTAATCATTTCTTTAAGCATTTCTCAGTCTTTAGAGATTACTCTGTTGAAAATTCAGTTTAGATCAGTATCTCATTTTTAACTGGGTTATTAGGGTTTTTTGACATTTAATTTCTTGTGTTCTTTATATATTTTTGGTATTAGACATTTATTGGATGTGGAGTTGGCAAAAATAATTTTCCATCCTGTAGGCTGCCTCTTTGTTCAATTAATAGTGCCCTTTCCCTTACAAAAGCTTTTCAGTTTTATACGGTCCCATTTATTAATTGTTAATCTTAGTGTCTGTGATATTACTATTTTGTTCAGAAAGTACTTTCCTGTGACAATGATTTAAGGCTGTTTCCCAATTCCTATTTTATCTGGTTGAGTGTGTCTGGCTTTATGTTGAGGTCTTCAATACACTTGCACTTGAATGTTATGCAGGGTGATAAATTTGGGTCGATATGAATTCTTCTTCTTCATGAAAACATCCATTTTGACTAGTGCCCTTAGTTCAGGATGCTTTACTGGCCATTTTTGTAGATGGACAGTTTTTAGTGGTGGGACTAGGGTACATGTTGAGTTGTCAGCCAAGAGTGTCCAGTGGAGTTTCCTAACAACCCAGGCTAATGCTAGAACAGAAGGTCACTCTTTAAAACTGACAGTGGGACTCCATTTCAGAAGACAATATCAACAGAACTCGTTGAATGTAAGGAGGTCTAGCTGGAGCAGACATGGCACCATCATTCTTAAGTTCTAATCTCATTTGTGTGAAAAGGTATTTTGTAGGCTACTCAAAGAGAAACCTGAACACCATCCTAGCCACAAAACCCTCTACCTACAATCTGTCCTGCCTACCAGATGTTCTGGGGCAATGATGGTGCAGAAATTTTAGGAGTAACCAACCAATGTTTGTTTTAACTTGAGGCTTGCTGCCATGGGAGGGGGCCCATGCCCAACACTGCCTGGATGGAGAGAAACAGGATCCTGCATAGCTCAGATACCTAGGGTAGAGCCAAATATAACTGGAAAAATATCAATACCGTGAATCCTAATGATATCTGCAATACTCATAGATTGTTTCCTTGTTCAGTCATCACCAGAAAGACTTCCTCCAGCAGTAGAATGGAACAGGTGCAGAGATCCACAGACAGACATTATTCATAGAAAGTGCCTATATTGAAGATTTGCATCAGGCCCCTCAGGGTTAACCAGGAACTGGAGACTTGATAGCTCAGAGATTTAGGTCAGAACCAAACATAACATGATAGGGGGAAAAATCACAGTGTAGTTAACTCAGATTTTAATGAACTTATTTGAGAACATCACTCAAATTTATAATCTTGCTTCTATGAGAAATTCTCAACTAAAGAAAATTTGATATCCTCGCTTGTATGCGAGATAGAATTTGCACATAAAATATACATATATTAAACTGAAGTGCTCTGCAAAGGTTGTCAGAGAATTATCTTTCTTTTATAGGAAAGAAAATAAGAATGAAAATCGAACTTAATCAAAACCATAGATGAACCATGAAACTCATCAGACTCAAGTCTTGTTTCTGGCCTAGGACTTTCTCTTTATGCAGTAGAGAACATTCTTGTTCAAGAAACAGATTCATAGCATCATATATGTCTGTGATAAACGAAGCAGTCAAAGAAAAAGCATTACAGACACTTTTTCATTATTCAGAATATACAGCAGGACAGTAATAGTCTCAGATTATGATTTTCCAAAGAGAAGGGTGACTGCCATCAACTGGGAAATTGTTATAAATGCAGCAACTCTCTCTCTCTCTCTCTCTCTCTCTCTCTCTCTCTCTCTCTCTCTCTCCCCCTGTCTGTGTGTGTATTTGTGTATCTGTGTGTCTATGTGTCTGTGTGTCTATGTGTCTGTGTATGTAGACATACCTAAGTGTTAAACTATATACCTAACTCCACTGTTTGGACATAGTAAGCATGTGTGCAGTGTGTGTGTGTCTGTTTGTGTGCATGTTTCTAATTGTTGACACATGCCATCTAAAAGTAACTCAGGTTAGTGTTGGAAATTCTCAGCATCTGAGTTAGATCTGCAATTTGCCATATCCCAGTTCAGCCTTCTGAGTAGCTCTAATCATAGACAGGGTTAACAGTCACAACAAAATATTACTTCTTTTTTATGATTTGTATTTTAAATCATGTATAAGTGTGTCTATGTGTAGAATTTGTTCATGTATGTGGAATGCCCACAAAGGCCTGAAAGAGGGTGTTAGATTCTTTGAAGATAGAGTTGCTTTGGTTGTGAGCCGCCTGACCTGGGGCTGGAAACAGAATTAGAAACCAGTGCAAGAGAAGTGTGCGATCTTGATTGCTGAGTCATCTCTCCAACCTTGACATGCCTTTTCATAGTGGCCATGTAGAATTACTAAATCAAGTGGAATACTGAAATCTGTTTTTTATTGTTTCTTATTTTAAAACATTTTTAAATTTAAGTCTATTTTGATCACATTCTTCTCCCCTGAGTCCTACCAGATCCTCTCACCCTCTCCCACTCCACCCAACTTTAAGTTTATTCTAAAATACAAACAAAACCCAAAAATACAACACAAATCCCCCCAAACCAATAATAAAATAAAAGCCACACCCAAAAAGAAAACACACACACACACACACACACACACACACACACAATCGTCTTTGTAGTCCATTAAATGTTGGTCAACTATTTCTGAACATGAGGATATCATGAAGTGGTTGATATACTCAGTGTCATGGCCATTCTTGGTAGCGCCAGTTTTCTGGTCAATTTTGAAAAGAAACAAGACTCTTTCATGCTATTTAATTATGTGACCCATGAGTGATTGGTGTCCCACAACTTCCTAGAATCAAAAGTTGCATTCATCCACCGGGATTGAGCAACAACAGGACTATGATGCTCTTAGCGTCTGGGCTGTGCTAGTGCTACACTGACTGGTTCAGTGTGTGCCTATCCTTAGCTTGTAACCTCATTCCTGATGGAATAGAAACTGCAATTATTCTCCATGAACCAGGAATTTCCAGTAAGCACAGGTCATAAACTTAAATTGACTATGTCCTTGCCCTTTGAAATCTGTTTCTTAACAAGTCTACCACGTAATTCTCATGGATGCTAGAGTCTAAAGCTTACTGCTCTTCATCCTGTGTTTGAGTGACTCAGAGGTTCTGAAACTCATTAGAGTGACAAAGTTAAGAATGACTAAGATGAAAATGATATTTCTAAAATCATCTATGTAAGAATTTTGAGAGACAAAAATCCCATCATGTCTTTTTCTACCCTAAAGTATGACATTTCAAAATTGTAGTTTGACTGAGATCAGACACATTCAGGGTGGCATTACTATCAACAGACTATTTCTATTTAAGCTAAGCATCTTTAAATATAAAAGTATGTTTATTTTTCTTTTAAATACTATAAATTCAATATTTAAAATAATAATTTAGGATGATTAATTACAAAAATAATTCAGACACAGGGAGCAATAATCAATTTGGGAGGACTATATCTAGCATTTTCCATGTCAAGCAAAATGTTTTCAATTATTTGCTTTTATAGTGAGCATGTTTTTTGTTTTTCCTACAATTCCTGTTTCTACGTTCTAAAAAGTTCTACCAACAACCAAACACTCACAATGATTATTTTAAGTTACAATAACAATCCTAAATAAGAGGCTTCATTTTAACCTGTTCTCTAATTTGAGTAATATTATACTTAGAGAATACAGTTATTTTTAATGTTTGTCAATTATTTTATGCAAAGCAAACTCTGAGTCATGTGAGCACTAGAAAATGTGTGTATTTTATTTATAGTGCATGCCCCTAGTGACACTAGTATGAATCTTTTAAGTTATGGTAGTTTTGAAAGCTTTATAATAGCACTGTATGGTTTCAACTTTCTAAAAATATATTATATATGGTCACAAATATTCATGGCTGCCCAAGAGCACAGCTGCAGGAATTCTTCCGCTGACCTGCTGGCACATCTAGGTAATGCTTTCTAAGGGCAGGAGAAAGAAGGTTACAGCTGTTTGAAAGCAATAGCAACCATGACAGGGTGTGCATGGGAGCAAACTGGAACAGGGTAAGCACAGGAGTGGGTATGAAAGTGTGGCCAGGGAACCTAAAGTTGAGACCAGCCAGTCAAGGGAAGGATTCTCCCTCTTCCATCACAGTCAGTGTGAGCTGCAAGAAACCGCACTGCAGAACCCAACACAGTGTTCTTACTGCTCACAGCAAGGTG
Source organism: Mus minutoides (assembly GCA_902729485.2). Taxonomy (NCBI): domain Eukaryota; kingdom Metazoa; phylum Chordata; class Mammalia; order Rodentia; family Muridae; genus Mus; species Mus minutoides. Next base: position 8,799 of record LR751923.1, read on the forward strand.
CAAGCTTAACCCTGCAGATCCTGTACTACCAAAATCAGTGCATATGGAAAGTTGACCATTAGCCTGTCTTTGGGAGTGATGGCACTCAGACCAGAGAAATTCTGGTAGAAGTCAGACTTTGGAAATGAAAATATTCTTACTTATTAGATATCTGAGTTAATGTGTTTGAATTACTAAGGATAGTAATCTTTCCCTAACACTGAAATCCAAGGGTAAAGAGAAATCAAGACTTCCCTGGGGAAATAGTACAATGTAAGTGCACACTAGCTTCTATTTCACGTTAGTGTTCATCTTTTTTTTTTTTAAATTGTACCTGTTCATCATTTTTCTTTGCTTTATATTTTACTCAGGATTTTGTGCTTCAGCCGTCCAATGACTATGTTTTGATTTGAATCTTCCAGAAACAGTTGTATGTCTTTGTTCTTTCATTTGTACAACTACATTTTTTTCTTACCATCGACAGCATCTACCTCTAAAACTTATACTCTATGTCTTCATATTTTCCCCTTTACCTTTTTCTACCATCATTCATCATTTCATTATCTAAATGTTGAATACTCTTAGCTCTAAAACATCCATAAAATGCATTTTCCTCCAGAAAGTATCCTAGAGTCTCTACTAGACTTTCTTAGATTCAAGTGAACAATGAAAGTGTCTGTTGCTGCAAGTCAACCCTGGCTTTACCGGTAAATCATTAATGAGAACTGTCATTTTCTTTCCTCTAAATAGCAATAAGAAATACAGAATAAAGTGAAGAAAATTCTTCATTAAGATTTATATAAGATTTATATATAGCACTGATTGCTCTTCCAGAGGTCCTGAATTCAATTCCCAGCAACCACATGGTGGCTCACAACCATGTGTAATGTGCTCTGATACTCTCTTCTGGTCTGTCTGAAGACAGCTACTGTGTACTCATATAAATATAAATCAATAAATAATATTTTTAAAAGATTTATATATAATAAAACCAATGTTAAAAACTGTGGGTAAGGTGAAGATAAAACTTTGAAGTCTAATCTATAGAACAAGTTTATAAAACATACAAACAGACCTCCCCATACACACACACACACACACACACACACACACACACACACACACACATGCACACATGAGAGAGAGAGAGAGAGAGAGAGAGAGAGAGAGAGAGAGAAAGAGCCATAACAACACCTCCAAAAGTTCAAAGCCCTCAGTAATGAGCACCAAAATAAAGAGACAATTAAGGTACTAAATATTGACTTCAGAGTCCCCTTTTGAAAGAGAATCAATGACCATAGAAAGGACTCAAATACCAACATAAATCAGGACAGAAATTCAATTCAGGGCCTAGATAAAATTACAAAGGTGAGTCTAAAAATGAGGTCAATAACTTGGAGCACAAACTCAGTACTTGGAAGGTACTCATTAAAGAAGCTAGACTTGGATAAATAACCAAACAGAAACTTTGGAAGGACTTAAAAAGTCCAATAAAAAGTACAGTAGGAAACATTATCAATAGAAAAGATATAGCAGAATAAGAAAGCTTAGCAATGTAGGGCAAAGTGACAACATATTGAGGTGTATATAAAAGAATAAAATTAACATATTCAAACCTTTGAACAACTGGGATACATATGAAAGACAAAACCTAAAAATTCATTGGCTAGAAAATGGAGCTTATATAAATTCTAAGGACATAGCACAATTTCAAAGACACTACAGCAAAATAATGGCTATTTTATTGAGAATCTTTGCATCTATGTTCATGGAGGAAATTGGTATATAAATCTCCTTCCTTTTTGCACCTTTATGGAATTTGGGTATGAGGAAAAATGAGGTCTCATAAAATGAACTAGGCAATGTTTCTTTTGTTTCTATTTTATAGAATAGATGTAAAGAATAATTTGAGGAGTATTGGCATTACCCACCCACCACCCACCCCAACCCACCCCTCCCTTTTTTAAGTTTGGTAGAATTCTGTGCTCAAACCATCTGGCCCTGGGCTTTTTATTGGTTGGTGGACTTAATTACAGCCTGTATTTCACTCGGGATTATAGGTCCATTTAAATTGTTTATTTGATCCTCATTTAACTTTGATAAGTTGTTTTTCTTTATGGTTTACAATTTGGTAGAGTTCAGGTTTCAAAGTGTGTTTTTGTGATTCTCTGGATTTTCTCAGTTTTTGTTATATTACACGTATCTCTAATTTAATTCATTCATATCTCCTTTTTCCATCCTTTTGTCAGATTGTCACCGTTTGTCGTTTTATTCTCTATGCAAAATTTACTGATTTTTCTCAAGGAACCAATTCCTTTTGTCATTTTATTCTCTATGTCAAATTTACTGATTTTTTCTCAAGGAACCGATTCCTTTTGTCATTTTACTCTCTATGTTGTTGTTTATTTGTTTGTTTCTATTTCATTGATTTCAGTCTTGAGTTGTATTTTTCTTGCCACCCTTTTTGGGTATGATTTATTCTCTTTGTTCTGGAGCTTTCAGGTATGCTGTTAACTCATTAGTATGAGATTTCCTCCTCCCCTCTTATAAAGGCATTTAGTGCTAGGAACTTGTCTCTCAGAACTGCCTTCATGGTGCCCCGTGAGTTTCGGTTTTATATTCATTCAATTCTAGGAAGTCTATAATTTCTTTCTTAATTTCTGTCTCAACTCATTTTTCATCCAACAAACTACTCCGCATCTACAAGTCCTAGCACATAAATACTAACCACATGAATATTAAACATCTCACAGGATAAAACCCCCAGACAGAAGATATTGGCAACTGACTCAAGAGAGAGGAGAATTAGTATCTCCCTGAAATAAGTACCCTAATTTGTCATCCAATACAAATTGATGAGCCCTGAACCATATATACATACACTCATATACATATAACACACACACACACACACACACACACACACACACACACCAAATCAGAGAAAGCTATCTTATATATTCAAGTATGCAGATATATGTAAAATAATATAAAAGAAAATGAGGTTACTTTGTTATTTGTGAGGATTGGCTGGAAGGAGTTGGAAGGAAAGGAATTGGGAGAGCATGGTGGTAAGAAGGGGGAAATAATGTAATTATATTTTAATAACAAATGGATAAAAACAAATACTTTTGTTCAAAGAGCTCAATAAAGAGATTGAATTGCTGAAGAAAAGCCAGCAAAAATAATGCTGGAAATGAGAAACTTAATAAGCCAATAAAAACTTTAGTATAGCGCTTTAGCAATAAAATGGATTATGTTCTTAATATTCCTGTACAGATGTAATAAACATTAGTCTTTGATAACAACATATTGACTAATTTCTTATTTTATGTATATATGACCAAACTATTGAACATATTTTAAGAAAATTATTAAAACTGTAATGGTCAAGATTACAGTTTTGACATCACTCTGTCTGCATTTGAGCTCCATTTTTGCAAACTTTTTTGGCTTAATTTTCTTCAGTAAAACTGTGATTTTGGTGCACTCTGTACATCTGTCCTCATTTGTAGAATGATCAACATTACATTTTTTCATAGATTAAAATTATCTAAATGACTGATTATGTACCAATTATTACAAAAAGCATGCAAGAAAGAAAAAAAATGGAGTAGGAATTTCAGATATTAAATGTTTTTTATCTGATACCTTTATCACATTAGCCAATCAAGAATTTTTGTAATATTCTTGTGGGGTTTTTTATCTGAAATATTGAAATAGTATTTTCACTGACAGCAGTATATATAATAGATATATTTATATGTATATTCAATGTATTTGTTTATACATGCACACATATATAGCATCAATTAAGGAAAGACAGGCATGGGTTTGAAAGAGAGCAAAAGGATAAATGAGAAGCTTAAAGAAAGGAAAGGTAAGGTGAAAGTTTGTAATTATATTATAATATAAATACTAAAAAAAATTATAAAAATCTATCTTCAAAGTTTACTATCACTGTTAAAGTGATGTCAAGTCAGCTATCCTTCATTTCCTTCTTCCTTTCCTCTTTGTGTCACAGTTAATTTTTTAATTTCTAAAATTTCAATGTGGAATGAAACATATGAGATCTCTATAATTGAAAGTATTTGAAATATGTGCAGAAAAGCAAATATGTTAGGTCAGAGGCTATCCTACGACTCTTATGGTTAGAATTCTTTTTTGTTTTTGTTTTGTTTTGTTCTGTTTTATTTTTATTTAAACAAAGTTTTATTTGATATTTTCTTCATTTACAATTCAAATGCTATCCAGAAAGTCCCTTATACACTCCTCCCACACTGCTCCCCTACCCACCCACTTCCGCTTCCTGTCCCTGGCATTTCCTTGTATTTGGGCATATAATCTTTGCAAGACCAAGGGCCTTTCCTCCCAATGATGGCCAACTAGGCCATCCTCTGCTACATATGCAGCTAGAGACATGAGCTCTGGGAGTACTGGCTTGTTCATATTGTTGTTCCAGCTATAGGATTACAGACCCCTTCAGCTGATTGGATACTTTCTCTAGCTCCTCCATAAGCAGCCCTGTATTCCATCCAATAGATGAGTGTGAGCATCCACTTCTGTATTTGCCAGGCACTGGCATAGCCTCAGCAAAATCTTGCTGGCATGTGCAATAGTGTCTGCATTTGGTGGCTGATTATGGGATGGATCCCTGGGTGGGGTAATCTCTAGATTGTCCATCCTTTTGTCTTAGCTCCAAACTTTGTCTCTGTAACTCCTTCCATGTGTGTTTTGTTACTAATACTAAGAATGGGAGAAGTGTTCACACTTTGGTCTTCGATCTTCTTGAGTTTCATGTGTTTTGCAAATTGAATCTTGGGTATTCTAAGTTTCTGGGCTAATATCCACTTATCAGTGAGTGCATATCATGTGAGTTCTTTTGTGATTGAGTTACCTCACTAAGCATGATACCCTCCAGATCCATCCATTTGCCTAAGAATTTCATAAATTCATTGTTTTTAATAGCTTAGTATTACTCAATTGTGTAAATGTACCACATTTTCTGTACCCATTCATCTGTTGAGGGATATCTGGGTTCTTTCCAGCTTCTGGCTATTATAAATAAGGCTGCTATGATCATAGTGGAGCATGTGTTCTTATTACCAGTTGGAACATATTCTGGATATATGCCGAGGAGAAGTATTGCTGGATCTTCCAGGAGTACTATGTCCAATTTTCTGAGGAACCACCAGACTGATTTCCAGAGTGGTTATACAAGCTTGCAATCCCACCAGCAATGGAGGAGTTTTCCTCTTTCTCCACATCCTTGCCAGCATCTGCTGTCACCTGAATTTTTGATCCTAGCCATTCTGATTGGTGTGAAGTGGAATCTCATTGTTGTTTTGATTTGCATTTACCTGATGATTAAGGCCGTTGAACATTTTTTTCAAGTGCTTCTCAGCTGTTCGGTATTCCTCAGTTGAAAATTCTTTGTTTAGCTCTGTGCCCCATTTTTAATGGGGTTATTTGATTTTTCTGGAGTCCAGCTTCTTGAGTTCTTTGTATATATTTGATATTAGTCCCCTTCTAAGTTTTGAAAATAAAGAGAATCTCTCCCTTTCAAGAATGACATTGTCTTGGTTTGCCTAGCATGCAGTAAATTGCTTTGTACCTAAGAGAAAGCAAAAACCAATCTCAAAGTGGAAGAAGCTTTCTATCATTTCTTTTGTTGTGCATTGTTAAGAATCTTTTTTCAGTGCAGACCTGTGGATTTGTTCAGTGTCCTCAGGAAACCTCCCTTTGGATACTTTTATATATTTTCCACATTTCTAAAATAAAAACAAACAAAACATCAAGTGACCTCAACTTTGTGAAAAATCTTCATTTCTGTTTGCAAATATTAATGTCAAAATAAAATAAATTTAGATGTGTTTAACTGGCAGAAAATAAGATTATCTGGTTCATCAGAATTACAAAATTTTGGAATAATTCCTGGGAAATGTGCAACAAATATACAATGCAATGCTAAACATTTTGGCTGAAGTTTATATGCCTGGAACTTCCCTTCCTGTTACATTTTTTTATTCAAATATTTAATTCAGTCTATATTGCTGTCCAAACCATAAACATAAGATCACATAGTTTGTGCTGTGGATGCTCCTCAGACTATCATTTATGCAGATAAAGTTCTTTCTAATCTAAATCATTGGCATTGGATAGTTTCTGGTATAACACCAACATTTCATTTGCATAATGCATATATTTATGCTAAATTTACTCCATTTTATTAGCATATGAAAATGGATTCTGGAAAGCTTTACAATGTACATTATTCCCTTAAGAAATCTAAGACAGAAAAGTACAAAAACATCCACTTATCACAGGATAAGTACATATTGTGTGACTTTCTGATTATAACTCTAAAATATTGTCCCCAGATTCATGTACATATTGTATAAAATAGCCAAACATTTATTATGTATATTTTAAATGGGAGAAATACCATTACAGTACATGAAGAAAATATGTAGTTAAATAATTTATCTAGAGATCTCAAGAGCTCTTGAGTTGTTTCATCTGTCAGTTAAATTTGTTTAAGTGGTATAAGTAATAGTTACATGATCTTATTTTGTAAGTAGCCATGGAAGTATGTGCAATTTGCTTTTAGGCATAATCAAGTAAATAAAGATATAAGGATATATATATATATATATATATATATATATATATATATATATATATATACTGTCTGAATCAATACCTATAAGTTCATCATAATCAGACTACATTTATTTTGACAATATAATATTTATTCATTCCTAAAAAGTGAATCACATATCATATATTTAATGACTAATATATTCATACATTGTCTTTGAGGGAAATAAGGCACCTGAAGCAAATTATTATTAATGTATGGTATAAAAAATGTAAGATAATCTAAAGATGATATATTGATTTCTTACAGCACACCAGAAAAAAAAAAAGTTAAGTAGAGAAGACATGTAGTACCAATGTTTTGAGGGTAAAGAAAAAATTCATTTTTTTTCTTTATTCAGTATATTTACTTATTAATAATACTAAAATTGGTGTTTTAAATATATTTATCTTTTAAAAATACAAAGTTAGGGAGTACTAAGTAAAACCTCAGAACGTTTTCTATAGGCATCATACATCAATATATTCCAATGTAAATGTAAAGCTTTTCCAGTAAATAAGATGTATTAGACATACTAGTTGTCCCAAATTAAACATTGGTTATAGCAAAATGATGGATTTTAAAATATTTAAGGACATGCAGTTTAGAGAAGGTAGCTATAATTAGCAATCAGCACACAGATGGTATTTTATCTAAATAACTGTTGAGACTCTAATAGAGGAATATAATTCGGAAGGATAGAAGATGGAAGTCAGAATTGACTTGAGCCATTTTTTTTTTTTTTTTTTTTTTTTTTACTCTTTGGGTGGCTCACACACATGGAGTAACAATAAAGAATAGGATCTGAGACAAAAAATGTGAAATAATGACATGCTGACATATAAGCAAACATGAATTGTTTCAAAGGCAGAGGGATGCCACTATGATAGGAATCATGAAAGGCTGAAGAAGATGTGTGAATTGAAAACTGGGATCTAACAAGATTAGACTCACCTAATACCAGATCAGGTTCTCTCCTCCCCATCCACTTTCCCTCCCAAATCACTCCCTCCCTCCCCACATATGATTGCTTTCTTCTCTCTCCCAAGTAGGACTGAAGCATCCTCACTTAGACATTTCAGCTTGTTGAGCCTTTTGAATTCTGTGTACTATGTCTTGTGTATTCTAGATCTACCTGAAGACCCAGCTATACCACTTTTGGGAATATAACTGAAAGATGGCCCACCATGCCACAGGGTCATATGTTCCATTATGTTCATAGTGGCCTTATTTGTGATAGCCAGAAGGTGGAAACAACCTAGATGTGCAACTAAAGAAGAATGGATACAGAAAATCTGTTTCATTTATACAATGAAATACTACTCAGCTATTAAGAACAAGGACATCCTGACTTTTGCAGGCAAATGGATGGAATTAGAAAATATCATTCTGAGTGAGGTAACTCAGACTCAAAAGCATGCATGGTATGCACTCACTAATAAATGGATATTAGCCACAAAAAAATCCCTAGATATTCTTAGTGTAAGTTTCTAGAGTCCCAAAGATATTACTCATTGTGCTTAAATTTCAACCACTGGAAATATCTAATCTCTTCCAGGGAGTTTCTAGAGTCTTCCTATGGAATTAAAGTCCCCAATATTTCTCAAGAAATATTGTCAATAATAGTCCCTATGTATAAAGATGGCAACTAGACATTAAGCTTTGACTAGACTATTTGGGGAAGTATAACATTACCATATGACATAGGCTGAGTCAGCAGATGTTTCTGGTTCAAGTAACTGACTCGCAACTGTTCTACTATCAGTTCACTTGATCTCTAGTTTGGCTCTGACACTCTCATCATCCAGTGCATCCCTTACAATATATTATCATCCCAGCAGTCACACAGCAGGTTGTTCTATGAACAGCTCCTTTTCTCCATATGTTCCCTAAACCAAGCTCTGCTATCAGTGCAGCTACACTGACATTTTTAGTGCTTTTGTCCCAGTTGAACTCTAGCCCCACAGTTCACTTACATTTTAGGGCACTATCAACTTGTGAAAGTTTTCAAGCTCATATACTAAGGTATTTTATGTGTCTCCCAAGGAAGCAATGTGAACACCAAATTTCAAAACATAAGTGACATTAAACATCCAATTCCTTGATATTTTCTTAGGGGACTACCAGCTATGTAAGGTTGAATATGACAGCAATGATTGTTAATTTGATGTAGAGAGCAAAGTGCCTCGTTTTTATTTCAGTCTTGCCAAGGATCCTTTAATATTTCAGTAACTTTTCCCAACCCTGTTTTGTTGTTTTGATGTTTTTGTTTGTCTGTGTTTTTTTTAACCTAGTCCATGTGTTCCTTTTGCAGTTTTTCAGAGATGGAGAGGGGATGATTTAATAGCATCCCAGCTCAAGTTGAAGTCAATTTTTACTCTCTTCAACTTGTGCTTTTCTGCTGGCCAGCTTAAAATAAATCTTTTATTTACTCTGGCAAGTGGAAGCCAAATCAAGATCCTTGTGATTAAAACAGAAAGAAAAAAAATTCTGTACTTTCCTGTGCTTTTGACTTGGTCCATACCCCAGAGACTTTCTGTTCCTTAAATTAATTTGTGCTCTGTAGAATTTCCTATTAGACAAAGGAATCCTGGTACAAAGGTCCATATCCAGAAGCTATTGAACTCTTAGACCAATCAGGATGCCCTCAGATAGTTTTTAAGTCTTACATTTTCAAGATTCACAGTTTTGTGCTCATGAGATATTTATGCTTATCCCATGATTTGGATTTTTTGTTCAAAAAGAAAACAAGAGACATAAAAATAAAAGAAGCACATCACCTGGACCCACTTTTTACCAGAATTCTACCATATTCATTTTTATTTAATGCTTATTCATTTTCTCATCTTATATTTTTATCTGTGCATCTGTAGAACTACCATCCTCATGTTTGCATGTTTGCACATATGTGCTAATTATCATGTTAACATTTTCTGCTGCTATGACAAGGAGCATGAGCAAAGTAAGTTACAATTATGTATGATAACTCAGTTCTCCAGTCTCAGCATGTAAAAAGCTAAAGCAGGAGGATTATTATTATTATATGAAGGCCAACCTCAGCTACATATCAAATTGAGACCAATATAGGTTATGAGTACATACATGTATTCCAAGAAAAGTCACAGGAAGAGAAAAGAAGGGACAGAAGAAAAGAGAGAGAGAGAAAGGAAAGGAAGGAAAAACAAGGAGGGAAGAAAAATCCACATGGACAAAAGAAAAGTGCAGAAGAAGAGAAAATAAACATAAAAAAAGGAAAATGTAATAAAAATGGCTTAATGAGGAAAGATCTGCTTGGCCTATCTGCTTGGCCTCATTCAGAGAGCACAGTGTGTAATTAATGAACTCCATCAGTTTGGTGAGTTAGAACTACNTGGCAGAATGGAGTGATGAAAGCAAAGCACACAACTCATACTAGTCATGAATCAAAACAAAGGTAGAGAAAGAGAAGGACCAGTAGAAATTATATATCAGTGACCTATTTCCTGCAATTGAGTTCCACCAACCACACTCTCCTCTTCCTTATATACAATGCAAGAGTGAAACTGTCAATGAATTAATACATTATGAGATCTAAGCCCTGATGTCCAATCATTTTCAAAGTCTTGCTTTTCTCAGTCCTGGGGTCCAGATCTTCAATACGGAAGTATTAGGTGTTAATCCATATAAGATACATAACAGGAAATGTTTAAAGTCAATGCAGTCATCATGAAATTTCATCTTTGAAACAATCATACAAACTATTATGGACATATGGGATACATTTGCAATGCCTACATATAATTTTAAAAACAATAGATTATTGTTCTTGAAAAAAATCGGGTTTTAGATTATGTTTTTAATTATTGAAGAATTGGTTTATGTGCCTCAATTTGTTTCTATCTCTATCTGTGTGACTCTCTACATGTGTCTCTGTGTCTCTGGTACTTTCTTTCCATCATTTACCTTGAATGTGTGTTTGTATACAAATAGTCTATTGATTTAGAAGTATGTGGCAAATAAATACATACATACACACACACACACACACACACACACACACACACACACACACACACACACACACACATATATATATATATATATATATATATATATATATATATATATATATATATATTCATTTATAATTTTTGGTACTAGAATTTAAAGTATCTGACCTTAAAGTAATGACTTACATGGTTTTGAAATACACTCCTTGCAAATTCCTTCTGATTCCATGAGAATGGAGTGACAGCCAAACTGGATCTTGTAACATGTAGTAAACAAAAGCTCTGGTAAATTACAAAGCAACACTTTTGTCTCCTGAGTGACCTTCCATTACTGATGTCATTCCTGTTGTAGTAAGCACTGACCTGCATTAAGTTATTCCCTCAGTCTGTAGCTTTCATGTTGATAGACTGTGTCTAAGCTCAGAAGGGAGAAGAGATAGCAAAAGTGAGTCCATTGATGCAATCGTGTGTATGGAAATGAAACAGTATCTTATTACCATTGCAAATGAATCCAAGAGTAATGTGGAGAGCAAAAAGATAATAATACAATTCATATTGTTTTCTTATATTAACTCTTAGATTTGTCACTAGTAAAAGTCTCTTCTCTGATTGACATGTGCTCACTGCTGAAATATAGATTTTAGACCCACTTATCTGACATTGGTGGTTTGTGTCTCAGTTTGACTACAGCCATCATTAAGATGATTTGTCATTTGTCCATTTTATTTAATATTTTATTAGCTATGTTTTGTAAGGTGTAGGATGACCAACTATTAACGAGATGACAAACACATTCATTCTTAAGATCAGCAGTCCTAGATCAGCTGATCTTTAACTTAGCAGCCATACTTTCTCCTGTGGCTCTCTATACCCACACACCTATCTTATTGTTCATGAACATAGTGCTGTTTTAGCTCTTATCAGCTTATGCTATTGTTGTTTGGAATATTAGTCATGGCTCTTCCTTTCCTTTATTCAAATTTGGACTTTATTCTTCAATTTTCCTCATTTGGATATTTCATGTTATACATATTTTTCTTTTGATTTGATTATGATAGAGAAATTTTTTCTCCATATCAGAGTCATTTGTTTTACTATTGTATATGTGTCTAGAGAGAGAGAAAAGCCAACAAAAATGATCGGCATTATCTGCAGGATTGAAAGTGCTTAAACAAAAGAAGAAATTATACACTTTTCTTCATAAAGCTCGATAAGAATTGTGACTGCTGAAGTATTAAAGAAGAGGATATACAGCCTTTGTAGGTAATAAGTTTGCCTGTTCATTATTTATACCTAAATGACAGAGATGTGACAGAAGAGTGTCACCTCTCTGAGACCTCTGTCATAAAAAAAAAAAAAAAATCAGAGAATTATTAAACTGCCATGGGAATAGCAGCATCCCTTATGCCAAACACTCTGGTTCTTGGTAATTAAACCCAAGGACAGTATGCCTACTGCTGCATTGTAGGAAAAAAGAAAACTCTTTGTGTTTAGATACAAGTGTTCATGATACTGTATGTGATAATTTAAATAGCTAGCTTAAAATCAATTACTTAAAGAATAGGAAGGTTAACATATTTGTGCAGAACAATAAACTTTTACACATTTATGATACTAGTGTTGAAGATGTCCTGTGTAAACTTAAAGCTATTATTATCTGCTTGGGTCAGATTGAAGCTTAGGAATCCAATGAACTCACAATATGTTATAGCAAAACCTTGATAAACAAGAGCTTGATGGATGAGCTTTTAGTACAAAACTAAGCAGAACTTTCATTGTTTTTTAGAATGAGGTTATTATTCTCCCAAAGAGCTTACCTTTTCCACTGTGTCATTTTACCTCTATGGTTTCTATTCATATTAAATGGAAGAACACTGTGGCTCATATTGTTCTTTTACAAAGACTACTTATTGTTTAATAAGGACAGGTAGTAGTTTCTTTGTGGAGCTAATTGACTGTCTTGCTGTGCACACAGTACTACAGTGTAGTAACAAGTTTTAGATAAACAATGGAAGTTCTTTAACTTTCCTCCAGTGTACTTTAAAATGATGCTGGCACATATTTTGCATATTAAAAATTATACAACATATATCGAGCGGACAAGAAATTTTACAATTTACGTAGGAAAGTTCTTCATAAATATAGGTAACAGAATCTCATTCCGATCGTGTACTATACCTTTAAATAAATTTATATATATATATTATATTTTAAATATAAACCTAAGTCCTTTATTATAAATAACAGTTCTTGTTATATTGTTATGTCATTTGGAATCTTTACTATTGAACACCAACATAACTTATCTACTCGAATTTGTTTTACTGTGTATAAGAAGGAATATTGTTACATTTGCCACAAGACATGAGCTACACAGGAATATGGATAATATAGGAAGTTGGGGAATTGTTTAGAAATTAATGTGTACAAAAGAACCATATTAATATATTCTTCATCCTAATACATATATTCTTCATATATATATATTCTAGTCATTGTCCACCTCCAGGTCCACCCTCTGATAGTTTCTGATCCTGTTGCTCCTCCCCTTGTCTCCAAGAGGTTGGTCCACCACCCTGGTCATTGCTCCCCACTCCCTGGGGCCTTAAGTTTCTTGAGGGTTAGACACATCTTCTCTTACTGAGGCCAGACTAGGCAGTCCTTGGCTATATATGTGTTGGGAGTCTCAAGGGAAACAGGAGATGAAGACTATATTATATTCAGGTAAGAAAGCATATATAACAATGATTATATTTAAAAAATTGGAAAACCAAGGGCACAAAGAATTTGTCCTACTTAGAATGCTTAATAGGATAAATGTCCTGATACTGGAGGATGGCATCTACCCTCCCCAACAGGCTAAAAGTGAGACAGCAAGCACAATATGATTGTCACTATGGAAGTATCTATGGAAAGAATTGGAAACTAAATATTTCTATGTTATTTAAACTTTATAAAAATATAATTGCTTAGTAAGTATATTTTAGAATGTATGCAACTATTTAACAAAAATACAGATGTATATCTAAGTATACTTAACACAAATTTCTTGCTGGTATACATGTATATATGTCTCTTAGTAGTACTGTAGAATTTCAATGCAAATGTTAGGTCAGAAATAAAAATAACTTCATAGTTCTTGTGCTTATCAAAGGAACAACTTGTTAATGGTTGTAGGCTAAGATTTCTCAAAACCTACATTTTAAAGAAGGGTTTTCAATCCCCCTTCTTGCTCACCATACAAAGGTAAGGGAGAAAAGATGATAAATAGACAAGTGGCCTGTTCAGATGTAATTCTTTTGTGTGATGACAATCTCCATTTGTCAGGATGCCAGCAGTACAGTTCAGTAGTGTCAGCAAAGGCACGATCCAGGAGAAACCACCAGGCCTCTGCCAAATCAGCTCAAGTCAGCAAGATCAACCAGAAGCAGCCCGAATGTCAGGAGTGCCTCTCTCAAAATCAGTGAAGAAGGAAGGCTAATGAAATTTTGCACAGCGAGCTATGCAAATGACCTGTTGTGTCCTACTTATACTCTCTCCAAATATAAAATGTCCTCTCAGGGGTCTTGCCTCAGCAAAATATCACAGGAGTCTGCTTCAGCAAAATGTCATGAGTCTTCATCACTATGGATGGACTTTTCCTTTTGTGCTGGAATGACAATGCTTTGTCTTGCTTTCTGAATCCTCAAAGATCAAAAGCTTTAGAGAATGCTTCCTCTTCATTGACCTCTGGCATATCGAAGACTCTCACATGTACTGTGATTCGTATGTATGAAATGTAGTATTCAGTCTTTATGAATGCACTTTTCAGTCTTTCCAATGCAACATCTAATCTTTTAAAGTTCTTTATCGTTTATTTCAAGCGATGACCATATAGATGTCCAGGCAACTTGTTTTACACTTACCTTCCAGTGGAAAATAGATGGTGTATTCCTTCAAATGTGGTGAGAGTAGTTAATTATGAAATTAAGTGAACTTTACATGTAAATAAAGTGACAAGTATAAGGAGAAGAAGGAAATAAAGACATTTGTAGCAGTTATCTGGAAAATAATTGTATCCATATTCACCATTATACAGTGCTTCAGTAACATTTATTCCATTTATTTTTTAAATTAATTTATTTATTCATTTTAAATTCCAATATCAGTCTCCCTTATCCTCCCAGTATTACCTCACACAGTCCTTCTCCCCACTATCCTGTCCCCTTCACATCTGAGAATGGAAGCCCTTCCCCTTGCTATCACCTCCCATGCCCTTCATCCAGTCACTTCAGGATTAGGGGAATCCTCTTCCACTGATAAGGTAGCCCAGTTAGGAGAACTGAACTCATAGTCAAGCAATAGATTCAGGAACAGCCCTCTCTCCAGTTATTGGGGGGAATCGCATGAAGACCAAGCTATACTTTTGCTAAATATGTGAGGGAGGGGGGCCCAGGTCCTACACATGCTTGCTTTGTTTGGCAATTCAGTCTCAGGGAGCCCCCAAGGGTCTAGGTTAATTGCCTCTGTTGGTCTTTCCTTAGAATCCCTGAAGCCAAAGCCATTCAATGGAGAAGGGAGAGTATCTTCAACACATGGTACTGGTCTAATTGGATGTCTGCATGTAGAAGAATGCAAATAGATCTATATGTATCACCTGAAGTGGAAAATTTTGGGATTTGGGGGAGATTCTGTTGTGTCATGTGATAGTTTGTTTCTTTTAGTTTTGTGTTTTCCCGTGAACTGACTTATAATAGGATGTTTTGCTGAACATGTTTATGTAGGAGAATATTTTGCTGAGAACAGGCATATGGTATCATTCTGGAAGCTGCCTGGGTAAGAGCATGTGATATTTTACTAGAGCAGATACATGGGAGAACATGTGATATCTGGAAAGGTTATAAATATAACCCAGCTTGCAGTGGACAGGGCATTGCCTTTCTATGCCTTCTTTGCTGATCATCATTTGTCAAAACTTCATAGAGAGAGAAACATACCAAAGAACTTCTCCTGATGTTCTGTTCTTTTCTTGACACTTCTGTGCTGACTCAGGACAACTGGCAGGTTGACAGAGCTGCATATAGTTTGGGGTTAGAAATTGTCAATAACCACAATAACCAAAAGCATGATAATACTTCTCAAAGTACAGGAAAAAATGCTGTATAAACTAATGGTGAAATAAAGTCCTAGGAAAGGGCCAGGGAGCAACCTTTACTCTGCAAAACTTAGTATTTAGTATTACTAAATGTATACCTAGAACTCTCAACACTTATAAGCACATCCTTTTCCATAACTATTCATCCATGAAAACATATTCTATAACTGTTACCAAATAAGTTTTCTTATAGAAAATACATGAATACAATCAGAAGTGTTTGGTTCCCCTCCTGTGTGTGAAGTCACAGTTGTTATTAAGGTATGTACAAGGTTTGTCCAAACCTGAGGCACAAAAAAAGTCCCAGCATGTAGAGGAGAGTTGGACATGAGTCCCCACCCTTCTCTGTGGATCTTTTGGCTATTGATAGCTTCTGAGAGAGGGAAAGGACTTTTTCTTAAGAGTGTTGCTCTAGGTAGGTCAACCAGACTCCATCATATCCATGAATATTAAAGCAACACAGATTGGGATTCATGACATTACAAAGAAAGAAAGTAAGAAAGAAGGGAAGGAATAAAGGAAGGAAGGAAGGAAGGAAGGAAGGAAGGAAGGAAGGAAGATTAAAGAAAAAAGAAAAAGAAAAGAAAGCAGTGGAAAGAGGACATAAAACTGGCCATGCAAAGAAAGTGGGGCAGGGCAGGGAAGAGCACAGTGCTGGGGAATACAAACAAAGTCCATTGTACAAAATCCTCAATGATCCAATACAAATAAAGGAAAACTACCACCAGTACATATAAAATGAGCAAAGCTCAAAAGGCTTAGTTGTAGCTTACTCGAAAGTAATAATAATAATAATAATAATAATAATAATAATAATAAATAGTAAATTGAATTGCTATAAGATACATCAATCCTTTTAATCTCATTATCAATTGTAATGTTTTTGGAAGCTGGATGATGGGGTGAGTAAGTGTCAAACATAACAGAAAACATTCCCATCACACATGTAAATTAGTTCAGGTCTCTCAAAGATCTAAATATCCAATGAACTTCAAACTCTGAACTGAAATTATAGACAAATAGTTCACTATGCAAATGGGTGGATTTATCAAAGAATAATATGAAATGCTGCAACTAAAAACTGAAAAACAAATAACTATATCAATAATAAAATGATTCCTGTTATAAGATTTCATAAACAGGGTTTTAAATTAAAAAAATATCAGGGTAAATACAAACTTTACCTTCTAAACTGTACAAAGAGCTTTCACAAAGATGGAAAACATTACAGACAATCTAGAAAATAGCAGCACAGCAAAACAAAAGAACAAACACTAACAGAAGAGGCTCTAAGGACTCAAGCCAGGAAAAGATAATCAACCTTCCCAGAAATCAAATAGATTTAAGCATACCATGCTTTCAACACTCTTACACAAATACAAAGTCTAAAACAATAAAATTGAGTGCAATAGAGCATTGTTTTTTCTTTCTCTTTTCTTTTTTTATTATATATTTACTTTCTTTACATTTCAAATGCTGTCCCCTTTCCTTGTTTTACCTCAGAAAACACCCTATCTCATCCCCCTCCCCCTCCCACTCACCAATCCACCCACTCCCACTTCCTGGCCCTGGAACTCCCCTACACTGGAGCATACAGCCTTCACAGGACCAAGGGCATCTCCTCCCATTGATGACTGATTAGGCCACCCTCTGTTACATATGCAGCTGGAGCCATGAGTTCCACCATGTGTACTCTTTGGTTGGTAGATTAGACCCAGGGAGCTCTGGGGGTACTGGTTAGTTCAGATTGTTGTTCCTCCTGTGGGGCTGCTAACCCTACGGCTCTTGGGAGGACATTAGAGTCAACTATCTTTGACATTGGAGATGAAGTCAGGGAATAATATTGAAAGACTAATTTGACAATGCTCAGCAAGTCTGAACAAAGGAGGTACCCTTCATCTCATTCATAGTAGAGGTCACAAGGTAACAGCTTCATAGATGTTGAACATAGAAATTATATTTAAGAAGTTCTTTCAATTGTCCAAAGACCTATCATTTATTTCATGGATGAATAAGATGTGGTATGAAACATTCAAAAATGCAATGATAGAATTACCTATGTATATTTCTAGGTATGACTGACGAAGTATTTTAGAATAGTAGCACACAACATAATTTTGTTATGCTTAGGGTAATAAAATATAAAAATATTCCATATCAAATATTGCTTTGAATTGCAACAAATCCAATTCAGTATCATGCTGCCTTTTGAGAGAAAAGGAAATGTAAAAACTTGGGAAAATAAAAGATCTATTGCTATTATTCCATGGCTTGGATTTGACTCTTTATAGGAGAAGTGTCTAAAGCTCATCTGGTCCACGTATACCATTTTTATTATTATTATTATTTGGTAGGTAACTATTTTCATATTGCTATTAGTGTATTTAGTCATCTGTGTTACCATTTTCTTCAGTAAAATATGCTTTAAGTGAAGTTTGTCACAATTTCCATTAGACGATTGAAAGATTGTTTTCAGGATTTTTTGTTTGCTTGTTTGTTTTATTTTGTTGTTTTTTAAACAGTGGTAACCAGGTAATACACAGTAATTATGAGGCAGCCTCAGTTTCAACTGGAATATTAAGAGTGTGGAACTTAAATAAGTATGGACCTGTGCAGACCTTTGGGTAAGAGGTCAGTGGACATACAATTCCCTCTACACACCCACAACAGGGTGGTGAAGACAGATCGTGATTTGCATTAAGAAAAGAATCACCACCATTCTTGGAGGCAGCAAGCAAGTCACATCAGCTACCTTTATGTAACTGACAGGAACTCGATAATACCCACCAACACTCTAGTAATTAGCTCAGGCTGAGAGAGCACTGGAGAGGGGATAAAGGTTTTTATTCCACGCCAATCACGAAGCAGCATGTCCCACAGTGAAGGGAGAATTGCACTGTCAGATTTGTAGGTTCTTGAGAAAGGATCCAAACACATGTCCTTGGAGAATTCCAAGCCCTTTATCTTACCTTTCCTTTCACTGACACCAGAATGCTGTCTTTGTCCCAATTTCTATCTGAATAATTATGAATGAAATTCAGGACAAAATGGCTGTGGAATTTCTGATTTATTGAATTCTAAAAGAACCCAATACTCTGCCGTAGTACTGAATAGGCAAGGCAAGAAATTAATTCTCTGATGAATAGAATAGCTGTTTAGGGCTTTGTTTTTCCTTAAAATATAACCAAAATTGGAGTAATTATCATTGGAAGTCAGGAACCTAAAGTAGCCTCAATTATATTTCTTGTTCAATTCAGTAATTGTACTTGTATTAATAACAGCATTTGTCTGCGGAGCTCCAGACATTTCAGTTTGTTAGGAATTGTTTAAGCCAATCACATGTCATTAATGCATGCACCAAAACAAAGGGGTAAAGGGCGTTTCAAACAGGAGGATCAGATAGGAGAAATGGAGGAGAAAACAATTCCTCTGATTCTTTAATGAAAATGTGATGAAAAAACCGAGTTATTGTTTTTGTTTTGTTTTTCACCCAATGTTGGCTTCCTCTTCATTCTAAAAAATAACCCACACGACTTTTTCACTACTACTTTATACCACACAATTTCACACGTAATTTCTTTTATATTTCTGAAACAAGCTGAACTGACACATGGAAGTGTGACCCACAATAAGGTCTGGCAGCTTCTTAGCTGATGTGTATAATTAAAAAAAGGAAAGAAATAAAAGCAATGAAATACTGTTGAGTGCAGAACCACGTACATTCTCCTGTGCTGAGAAATCGCCGGCCTCCCTCTCATTACTTCAGTGAACATACAAATTTTAAAGGTGTATGTTTACAAATATTTTGTTGTGTTTCTCATACGATTAGTGTTCTCAAGCCCTCTCCTTCCAGGTTTCCATGGCAACCAGGGTACCACACATTCATTAGAAAGAAGTTCTGTTTAATTGATCTACTAATGTGTTGCTTAATAGTAACTGTTAAGCAGTCTTTTGTTTCCAGGTCATATTTAGGGTTCACATATTTGCATAAAGACAGTTCATTAGCTCAAACCAATTATTAATAGTAATTTTCTTTCTTTAGTTTTAAATAACTAAATGCTCATAGGGGGTTGCTGAATAGCAAATATTTGTAGCTTTCAGACTCTACTTGCTATATTAGGCTTGGCTTGCTTTGTTTTTGTGAGCAGTAAGAAAATTATACAGCTTGAAATGTTTGATCTGAGAGAAAAATAAAGTGTCTTTCATTGCAAGTTAAATTTAGACAACCAGAAAAGCCACTCTAGGTCATTGTGTATTTTACAACAACAGTAGTTAGTTGTTGCTTCAATGACAAAGTAGATGGGATATAAATATAAAATTCCTACTAGAACATTTTTAGTTCTCAATAGAGATTCTGGTAATATATATATATATATATATATATATATATATATATATATATATATATGGAAACATTTGAGAAAGTATAGTTAAATGTAAAAATAAATAAAATAAAAATAAATAAAAATGTCATCCCATTTAAGTTTATATAATAATTTATCCTATAAATGCATGGCAGAACACATAGAAATGATAATGTTCTGTGACTATAATGCAGTTACAGTGCTTTATGCATGACCTCACATATATGGGAGTGACTGTATACATATAGAACTTTCAAAAGTATGGACTTGTTTATATATTAAGTGGTATAATATACGTAGTATATGTCTCTAGCAAATGTTAATTCTAATGCCTTTAATGAAGATTCATTCTCAATACATTTATTGCTGCTGTAATTTTTAAATTAAATATTTGCTTCTAGAAATAAAATGGAGAAAAAAATGAATACCAAATATTCACATTATTGTCTAAAGCCCTTCTTTAATATATGAATTCAGTTTAATTATATTTACTTCAAAATTTCAAGACTATAAACTTAGGTCCTTTAAATTTATCTTTGGCTTGTTTATATCCAGCTCATTTCTTGAATCTTATGTGCAAATCATTGTTTTAATAAGGTTATATGCTTATAAATACAATATAGCACACTTTACAAAGAATATTCAGTAAACGTTTACTTTATCTATCTTTCTCCCTGAATCCTTGACCTCTGTGTATCTTTGCAGGAACATTAACAGCTTTAACATTATGCTGTGATTAAAAAGCTGGATCTATCAACAATTCTGCTAGACAAGATATTTTCACAATTCTTTTTTGATGTCATTCAGTTTAGGATGAATATCCTTTGAGCTTTTGCAAATTCAATGAATGCTCATCAGACGCATTTTTCTATCAACATTCTCTTAGAGACATCTGATAGATATCTCTGTTTTACAGGGTGAAGCATTACTTTAAATTCACACTACTATACCTATAATTCTGCTAAGTAATCATCATACACTTATTGCACAAGCTTCAATGTTAATTTAGAAAGTGAAATGAAAATATATCTGAAATGCATAAAAGTTACATTCTAAATTTTTTGCAGATGAGGTCAGCAAAATTCAGATTAATGAAGAATGCAAAATCTTTTCACTCTGCATGATTAAAAAATATTTTGATATATAACCATAAGATGCAGATGAGCAAACAATAGCAAAAATATTAGTTACTAATTATATTAAATGCAAATTATAAATCCTCTAAACATGGAGGTGCATTTTCAAGGATGAACATGTGCCAGTTAAAAGTGGCACAAGTATAGCTTAATGTGGTAAACTGAGGACAGTCTTAGTATCACTTGCGAATGTTTTCACTTGTGGAAAATAAATACTAAGCATGATAAGATTCAAAATTTTTATTTAAACCATTATTGCTCCCTAGTTTACTATGGTTACTGTTCATTAACTGCAAGATGTTCAAAGAAAATATCACATATTGAATGCTATGAGTTTGGGATTCACAATTCTAAATGATTTTTGATCTTCATGTTTGAACATTTTATTTATATTTTTGAAAAAATGCTTTTAGTACATATTAACTTTACATGTAGGTGAGAGGAGGGGCTTAACATAAAGGAACTGTGTATAGAAAATTTATCTATAAAGATAATATTTTGCACCTAGTTAAAATATAATAGTTGGAAGAATAGTACCTTACTATCCCTCCAATGTGCTGTGAAAGAGGAGTTAGGAAAGCCTGAAAGTTAAAACATTAAGCAGAAATTGGAGCACTGGAAAAAGAAAAACAAAAAATATATGAATGTGTCATGGGAATCTTTTAGTTTTGAAGCTAACTTCAAAATATAATTATTAAAAGTTTGAACTACCATGAGTGAATAATGCTAGTCTAAGAAGACACAGGTTATTAAAAATAAGTGTCAGGCATAGGAATTCCTTCATACAGATTATTGGTTAGTGAGGTTCCAGAGTTCTCATAACAACACAGACCATTGCCATTGCTGTTGCTACCCACTATAATGACAGGGTAAGACCCTATTGCTGAAGACACCACACACTAAGGCTGAAGAATATAGAAAAATCAATCTTGAACTGGCTGGGAAACTTCTGTGATGGTTAGCTTTCACAATTCTGTGAGGTATTATAAAGGCTGCTGGAGAAGAAAAGACACCAAATTCCTTACCCGGCTCTAAACCTGTACACTACAATACTGGCCAGACAATCAAGATGTGCCCAGTAGCACAAAGGTAATATGGGTTAACCAACTGCTCTCTGATTGGATTTGAGGACTGTTCCACAGGATAGAATTTTATGGCCATTATGATAACCCTGATCAAAAGCCCGAGGCTGGGGTGACCATAGGCCAATAGACAAGTCTACTATTGTTCTGCTAAATAGACGGGTAGTATTTTCAATATGTTATACTCACAGAACTTAAATGCTTTTACCTTTGTCAGATAAACTTTTTGCAATAGTCTGCAGTGGTGATGGTGTATAAACAAGGAAACAATTCTTCTCCCCGGGTTTTGCCTTTAGTAGGGTTTCCATGATGAGGTGGACAGACCAAAGTCTATGCAATATAAATAGCACTACTCAGTAGGTGACTTACAAACAATAATAAGTAACACAAAGTTGTAAGAATATGTAAAGTTTTAAATTTCAAAAGTTAAACGAAATAGTGTAAGCTATAAAAAAGAAATGAATATATTCATGCTATGAAAATTGTTAATGTTATAGCTAGCTAAATATACAAAAGCTAAAACACAAAACAAATGGACTTAAAAAGAAGTATTAGCTTTATGATGCACTTTTTGCTAAAAATCTTTCTATACCTTCACACTTTACCATTAGTTATTAAGCCATATTATGAATCAAGTATTTCTATAAGAATGTAGGAATGAACCTCTATGCATCCCTTCACTGGTGTTAATAGCTTAATACAGGGTATTATATTACTATGATTTTGCTAAGCCTGAAACAAACTAACTCTCTGCTTGAAATTTAGCATCTGGATTTTTTATCATTTTTGGTAGACCAAGGTAGAGCTACACTCATTATAAAGCTTTACTGAGCAGGGCAAGAGTAGTTAGCTTATTATAGAAGACAGCATTGTTTGGGAGCTCAGCTAGAGCAGAGGAACAACATACACAGATCTTTCTTGGGAATGCTCAATACCTTTTATTGAATAGTGGGAAATTCTCACAATAGCACTAGAAAAGATGGCCAAATGGTTTGTAGGTTTTCGAATGTAGGTTCAAAAATCCCATTGTATCATTTATTGCTATTTTCTTGATCAACAAAGTCAAAACACAAGGGCAAAGAAAAAAGAAATTTATATGATAAATTTTATTCCAATTTGATTAGTAATTATAAATTGTTTATATTATTACTATGTGTAAGATATGGCCATCACTCTTAAGGAACTTGCAATACCAAATACTCATTTTATCACAGTTATCTCAGGTCTGAGAGCCAGAAATATCAGAGAATGATTTTTCTGTGTATCATTAAGATCTATGTTCCTTAAGTAGAGTTCAAAGATAAAAACTGGTCAGAAGAATAAAGAATGGACAGGATACATAATGTGAATCTTACACCATGCAATCTATATGTGAGCAGTAGATATATTCATGTAATAGTGAGAAAATAAGAACCATGATGATACTCAGCTATTTTGCTTCAAGTGAACACAGCTCAATCCCATCATTACACAGTGGTAATGAAGATCTGTCTCAGATGGTTATTCTGTCAGTTCAATTGTTGGTTTGCTGCTGGTGGTTTCTTCTGTTTTACCTCCGGAGATGTATTCAGCTTCTTAGAAATTCTACTCCAATTCATGTGTCAAACACATTCATAAATTTCTCTGAGTTCTCTCTTTCTCTCTCTCTCTCTCTCTCTCCCCCCCTCTCTCTCTCTTTCTCTCTCTCTTATTTCTTTTTCTTTCTGTCTGTTCCTCTGTGTGTGTGTGTGTGTGTGTGTGTGTGTATCTGTCTTTCTGTGTCTTTCTCTGTGTCTTTCTGTCTCTGTCTCTCTGCCCCTCTGTCTCTCTTTCCTTACATTTCTCTCCACCTCTGTTATTTCCTCTATCCCTACCCACTGTGTTTCATCTTGATGACTCTGACTAAGTTATTTGTCAGGAAGAGTTTCAGACAACTGTCACACCTTTTTCACTGACCAAAAACTTTGTACTGGGAAATATCTTAATTTACTCAGGTGGTAACAAGCCATGTGGGAGCTGTACCATACATTTGATTATTCTCCAGAGACTACATGCTCATTGGCTTGTGCTAGTCAGTCATAATCTGAATGTTAATTTCTATTGGCTAATGTTGATAATTGGGTGCCATTTCCAACCTCACAACTAGGTAGTACAAATATTCAATTTCAGACATGTTTGCATAGCAGTACTTTTTATTTGATTTCCTCTGGTCTTTGACTAGCAATATTTATTCAGTGCAGACAATAATAGCAAACTACAGATCCCAATATTTTTCTAAATCTTACACAAAACCTTATTAAGGGTTTTAACTGTCTTTTAGGAAATCATATGAGACAATATTGCCAATACCTCAAGCACAAAATGAAGGATTCATTTACTGTCCTTATATTTCTCTCAACATACGTTACTATCTTGATGCCTATAGTACACATTTTGTTTTTTAACCCCATCCTAAATAAAAATTTCCTTAGGCATTTATATAGTCTGGATGTATTGTGATATCAAATAACTCAAAATCTTACATACCTAACGTCATTAATCACCCATTGTTCATGAACTTACAGAGGTGGCAGAGTTTAATTAGACCAAACAATTTGTATCTGTCCTCATGGCTAGGTCCCTCACTCTGGTACATGAACTGAATCTTTATTTGAACATACAAATAAACCAAATATGTTGGATCTCAAAGATTTTGCTTTGAAATAATGTACACCTTTTTTTCATAATGCTTCCAGAAAACAATGTTTTAAAGCCAAACTAAATACAAGAAAATAGAGAAGTTTGTTAGTTACTTTGTGACCAGAATAAATTAAGTATGTTGTGCGTAGCCTTAAGAATAAGGGAGAATTTGTTTTTCAACTCTATTTCTTCTTATGCAATTAATAAATTTTCTGTTCTTGTTGTGATTTCTCTGTTTCCTATTTCCTTACTGCTAATCAAAACTCTAGAATTGGCAGCTGTCTACATCACTAAACTTTTGAGCATATATCATACTGATTTTATTTTCTTGAAATTTTCTCAGGAGTCAATAATGGTCTAGCTTGCATGTTACTTTTACTATCAAGATGAATAACTGTGATCTGGAGTCTCTTTGGCATTTTTAATATTTTTTTTCCTCTATTTCTTAGGTTCACATAATTCTTATTCTTTGGTGCATTTCTTGTTTTCTTAGTCTTGTCCTCAGGACAGTTTTTGGAAGATGGTACATATGAAGAAAGTATTGAGGAAGGACCAGTATGAAAATGTCTTTGTTCTATAGTCATTCATAATTGCTGTTTTGTTAGGTTTACAAGTTTAGGGTTGAAGATCTTTTGTTTTAGAATATTGAAGTATTATCTCAGTGTCTTTTTTTTTCCATTGCATTTTTTTTTAACTCTGAGGTCAATATAATTCTTTACTTTAAAATGTACTGAATTTTTAAAGTACCCCATTACATCTTGGTGCCATGAATTCACTTTATGCTTTCAAGCTAGAAATGTAAGTTTTTCTAATTTTATTTTATTTTTTGTTTTTTTTTAAACCCTTTATTGACAAATTGATTACTCAGTAGAAGTGTAAGAAAGACATATTTTTTTTTTGCTTTTTTTTCTCTTTATTAGATATTTTCTTCATTTACATTTCACATGTTATTCAGAAATTTGTGGGTGGATTGGCATCTCCCTTACTCCACTAAAAGTTGTGCCTGGCTACAGAAGATGGTCTCTTCAGTCTCCATATCCCCTTCTGGTAGAATCTCAGATAAAGTCAGAACCCTAGACTCTTGGAAGTCACTTGTCCCAGAGATGCCTCTCCAAGCCTTCTTCCCTCTGCCTTAGTTATACAATGTGATTCATATTGGAACCCAAAAATGATATATGTAGGCATAAATCTACCTAAACAATTAGTACAAGATTGTATACTAGAAAGCTTTGAGAAAAGACAGCTCCTTTCCTTTTGCATGTGGAAGGGTGACTCTCTGTAGGTCTCCAGTTTTCCCCAACATTATCTATAGGAACATTGCAATTTTAATGGAAACCACAATAAGTTCATGAATACATCCAATTATTATCTTTATACATGAAGGGAAAAAAAAACTAAACAAAGACAGAACACCTAAATCCAAGCAGAAGGAGAAAAACAAGGCTAAACAGTAGATACTTCTGTTTGGTCATAACTCCAATTCCCTAATAGTATTTACAGTTAGATCTTCAAGTTAGAAAATGATGACAATAAGAGATTGAAAATGAACAGGATGCTCTGGGCAGGGACCAAAAAAATCACCTGGTCCATAAATGTTCTTGGTTCTCTGGCCAGTAATGCAAGACAGCAGCTCTATTACAAGTTATCCATGAAGCTGGGGACTAAAATTTCAACCCAGATACTAATTCCTTCTAGTAAACAGCCTTAGAAGTATACCTCTATACATTCATGCTGAAAGTGGCTTATGTCTATTCATTGACTTCCACCCAGGTCTTAAATGATTTTGGGGTCAAGATTTTGGCTAGAGAGTATGATGCTCCTGAATGTAATCTCTTGCATGGATGGAGACCTTTATTTCTAATCAGGAAGGGAAAATGACCTGTTGAAGGGAACACCCATAGGAAAGCAGAATCACAAGAAGCCACAGAATGTGAAAGATGAATAATGTGTAATTCATTTAACGTGATGAGAAATATTTTCCTCTTAGAATCTTGCCCTTCTCACACAGACCAAAAGCTGCAAACATGTCAACCAATCTACCTGCTTTTTTGAGTATGCAAAAAAGTGTAACTTTCCCTTTCCCTATTTCTGTACGGAGCATTGTTCTCCTAGCAGTGGGCTTCCTAACCAGTTCCACAAAGCCCTTCTCTGCCACATACCTGTAGGCCACAATGTGTTTACCCTCCATGACAATCTAGGTCAAAGGACATGGCTTTTTCTGTCTCACATTTTTCTCATTGTGGTGGCTGCATTTTTAGAGAACACCCTTGCCATCATTTTATTGCTATTCACAGAAAACATTATTTTTTCATTTATTATTTTAAATTATTTTAATTTAAATAATTCAATTGATGATCTAAGTTCAGTTTAATATCAATAACATCAACTTTTTCTAGTGAAAATATGGTTTATAAAAAGGTGACTCTATTTAGCCAACTATAGTGTATTTGGGGTAGAATTAAAAGTACAAGTCAACAATGCATCTTTTTTCCTTTCATACTATAATTTATTCTATATTTGTAAAGAAAGATCATTGGTTTAATTATTTAATTAGAGTAATATTGTTCTTCAGTAGTTAAATAAGAAGCAAACTCAAGCTTTTACTTTCCCAGTTGCAACACCTGAAAACCTCAAAATATAAAAAAATAAAATCAAAACAACACACTCATCCTGCACCCAGTGTCCTCTCTCCATCTGCCTCTTATGATTTTTTTATTCTACCTTCTATGTCAGATTCAAGAATCCTTAATTGGGGAGATAGGGGGGAATGGGTGGTATTCAGGACCAGATGTGAGTAGGAACAGAAGGAATGGCCATATGGCCATGAGAATGAATGGAAATCTGCAACTGATGGGATTGGGGTGGTAAGGGTCATCTCCCAGACAAGAGAGAGACCTGAGATAGTGGAGGCACTGAAGAATCAGTGGGGTTGCTCTTAGCTGTAACTCACAGCATTTGGGGTATGGAACCTGAAAAGGCCATATCCCATAGCCAGGCAGGAAGCCAATGGAACAATAGGAACACCCAACCACCCACAAAAATTTCTACCCAAAACTTAATCCTGCCTACAAGAAATGCACAGAGGAGAATGGAGCAGAGACTGAGGGAATGGCCAACCAATAACCAGTCTAACTTGAGACCCATCCAGGGACAAGCACCCGCCCTTGGCCAGTGATACTCTGTTATGCTTATAGACAGGAGTCTAGCAAGGCTACCCTTTGAGAGGCTCCACCCAGCAACTGACTCAGAAAGATGCAGATACCCACAGCAAAACAGTGGCTGGAGCTTGGAAATTCTTATGGAAGAATGGGAGGAAGATTGTGGCTTCTAAGCAGATAGGAATTCCATAGGAACATCAACAGAGTCATTGCATGGTCCAATTGATCCAAGGATTTCCCTCTTAAAGTCTACAGAACCATGTAATTCAACTACCCTGAGGACCAAGGCTTGATAAGTAAACCATATTATCACTCATCTAAATCACACTAGCAAAAAAGGAAAAATAGTGAAAATGATAAAAATAACCTTTATTATAAAAATTATTAAGGCAAAGTAGCATACAAAGGCACAACATTGGAAAATCCATTTTAACATGATTGTTGAAGTAAAAACCTCCAAAATTGGTTGAATAGCAAATCAATGACCTGACAGTATGGAAAGAGTTGTTTTGATGACCATTATGACAGGCTCAGCTATCTGAGAGCTTTTCAGAGTGATCTCTTTCCCCAGTTTGTAACTTGTAACATATAACTACGAACACTATTGTCGAATATGTTCACAAGGTAAATCAAGTAGGTCGGGGAACCCCAGGTAACAGGGGAGATAGGGAGTTCCTCATCAGCTCACCACAGTCCAAGTACAACTTTAGAGCTGTCTTCAAACTAACAACAGATCTTCAATTCAGGGAGAAGAGGAAGTTTTAATAGTGCTGGGAGTTCTGATCCCATCAACACCGGGCTTGTAAAGTATAGAAGAGAACTGTGATTATAACATTGTGGTATTACAATACTAAGTTCTTCAGGATTATTGTTCCTTTTGTTTGTGATACTGAGAGTCAAACCCAGAACTTTTAAGCAAGATCTCGACCACTGATCTACCAGTTTCCCACTGAGTGATATTAGATAGAATCCCTGTAGCCCAGGCTGGCCTCCAACACATGATTCAGATAATCTCATCCTTCAGAGTTAGGAATTCTTTTATAAATCCTTTCACTAAATAAATGCAAGGTGAAAGAAACAGTCCTGTGCAATACCCCACAAACGCTAGCTTAGAGGAGCTTAGAGGCATTCTGCTTTCACCTGAGTAGAGGTGACCTACTGCCAGCTTCATAGTGGAACTGACTAATCCACTAGGTCTCCTCAGTTGTCCTGATGGTGATGCCAATGCATAAGAGGAGGGATGCCAATCAAAGATTTGAATCTGGAGGAGTATGGCAAATCACCAGAATACACACTCTTAATAGAGTATGCATGAAAATGTCCTGCACTGATTAGTGCCTCAGACACCAGCACCAGCCTTTGGGTTTCCCAAAAAGAACTTTTGAAATTTTCAAAAAAGAAAAAAAGAGCTTTCTGGTCTGCGCCAACACCAGGTCACCTTGGGCGCATGGTCAGAGGACAGCCCATGGTCCCTAAAGGACACTCCATGCGAGATCTTGGGAACACTGGTGAATGGAGCACAGCATCTGTCCCAACCCAATAGCATGGGACCTGAGACAACATTAGGGAGGCAGAGAATTGGCCAGACCAGGGGCACAGGTCTCTTCTGGTCTACACAGTGCCAGGTCACCTTGGGCGCAGGGCCACAGTCTCTAGAGGACTCTCCACGCGATCTTGGGACCACTGCTGAGTGGAACTCAACTTCTGTTCCAATCCAATCATGGGAACTTAGACAGCATTGGGGAAGCAAAGGATCTGCCAGACCAGGGGCACAAGACCCTTCCGGTTGGCACCAGCACAAGGTCACCTTTGGGCGAAGGGTCTGCGGACACCCCCATGGTCCCTAGAGGACTCCCCATGTTTGCAACATGCCAAGGATCTTAGGACAACAGTATCCCAGGATAACAGGAGCTGGGTCACACCAGTATTTCAGGGTCTCAGTGGAACTTGACTGCCAAGAATTCAGACACACCCAGAATCTCAGGTTCACAGGAGCCCACAATCAAAGAATCACAGTGAAAGCTGGGTCTGAGGAGTCCAGAATCAACTGGGATTATAAGAACGACAGGATCCAATCAGATATATTGAGGAAAGCAAGCACTTGAGATAACCAGATGGAAGGAGGCAAGCATAAGAACAGAAGCAAGAGAAACCAAGGTTACTTGGCATCATCAGAACCAAACTCTCCCACCATGGCAAGTCCTGGATACACCATCACACCAGAAAAATGAGACATGGATCTAAAGTCACTTCTCATGATGATGACGGAAGACTTAACGAAGGAAATACAGGAAAACACAGGTAAACAAATAGAAACATTTAAAGAGGAAACACAAAAATCCCTTAGAGAGTTAGAAGAAAAACAATACTAAACAGGTGATGGAATTGAACAAAACCATCAAGGATCTAAAAATGGAAGTAGAATCAATAAAGAGAACTCAAAAGGAGATAACCCTAGAGATAGAAACCATAGGAAAGAAATCAGGAACCATAAAAACAAGCATCAGCAACAGAATACAAGAGATGGAAGAGAGAATCTCAGGTACAGAAGATTCCATAGGTATCACGGACACAACAATCAAAGAAAACTCAAAATGCAAAAAGATCCTAACTCAAAATATCCAGGAAATCCAGGACACTATGAGAAGACGAAACCTACAGATAATAGGAGTAGATGAGAATGAAGATCTTCAACTTAAAGGGCCAGCAAATACCTTCACCAAAATCATAGAAGAAAACTTTCCATACCTAAAGAAAGACATATCCATAAACATACAAGAAGACTACAGAACTCCAAATAGACTGGACCAGAAAAGAAATTCCTACCGACACATAATAATCAGAACAACAAATGCACTAAATAAAGACAATATTAAAAGCAGTAAGGAAAAAAGATCAAGTAACATATAAAGGCAGGCCTATTAGAATTACTCCAGACTTCTCAACAGAGCCTATGAAAGCCAGAAGATCCTGGACAGATGTTATACAGACACTAAGAGAACACAAATGCCAGCCCAGGTTAATATACCCAACAAAACTCTCAATTACCATAGATGAAGAAACCAAAGTTTTCCATGACATACTCAAATCTTTCCACGAATCCAGCCCTTCAAAGGATAATAACAGAAAAACACCAATACAAGGACAGAAAGTACACCCTAGAAAAAGCAAGAAAGTAATCCTTCAACAAATCTAATAGAAGACAGCAGCAAGAACAAAATCCCAACTCTAACAACAAAAGTGACAGGAAGCAACAGTTACTTTTCATTAATATCTCTTAATATCAATGGACTCAATTCCCCAATAAAAAGACATAGAATAACAGACTGGCTACACAAACAGGACACAACATTTAGCTGCTTACATGTAACACACCTAAGGAAAAAAGACAGACATTACCTCAGAGGGAAAGGCTAATAAACAATTTTCCAAGCAAACGGTCTGAAGAAACAAGCTAGAGTAGCCATTCAAATATCAAATAAAATTGACTTTCATCCCAAAGTTATCAAAAAAGTCAAGAAGGGGCACATCATACTCATCAAAGGTAAAATCTTCCAAGAGGAACACTCAATTCTGAATATCTATTCTGAATGCAAAGGCAGCCACATTCATTTAAGAAACATTAGTAAAGCTCAAAGCACACATTGCATCTCACACAATAATAGTGGGAGACTTCAACACCCTACTATAATTAATAGACAGGTCCTGGAAACAGAAATTAAACAGAGACACAGTGAAACTAACAGAAGCTATGAAACAAATGGATTTAACAGATATCTACTGAACATTGTATCCTAAAACTACAGGATATATCTTCTTCTCAGCACCTCATGGTACTTTCTCCAAAATTGACAATATTGGTCACAAAACAGGTCTCAACAGATACAAAAATATTGAAATTGTCCCATGCATCCTATCAGATCACCATAGACTAAGGCTGCTCTTCAATAACAACATAAGTAGCAGAACACCATCATTCACTTGAAAACTGAACAACATTCTACTCAATGATACCTTGGTCAAGGAAGAAATAAAGAAAGAAATTAAAGACATTTTAGAATTTATTGAAAATGAAACCACAGCATACCCAAACTTATGGCAGACAATGAAAGCATTCCTAAGAGGAAAACTCACAGCTCTGAGTGGCTCCAAAAAGAAACTATAGAGAGCATACTCTAGCAGCTTGACAGCACACCTAAAAGCTCTAGAACAAAAGGAAGCAAATTCACCCAAGAGGAGTAGACAACAGGAAATAATCAAACTCAGGGGCTAAATCAACCAAGTGGAAACAAAAAGAACTATTCAAAGAATCATCCAAACTGGTTCTTTGAGAAAATCAACAAGATAGACAAACCCTTTGCCAAACTCACTAGAGGGCACAGGGACAGCATCCTAATTAGCAAAATAAGAAATGAAAAGGGAGACATAACAACAGATCCTGAGGAAATCCAAAACACCATCAGATTCTTCTACAAAAGGCTATGATTCCACAAAACTAGAAAACCTGGATGAGATGGACAAATTTCTAGAAAGATACCAAGCACCAAATTAAATCAGGATCAGATTAATGACCTAAATCGTCCTATATCCCCTAAAGAAATAGAAGCAGTCATTAATAGTCTCCCGTCCAAAAAAAAAAAAAAAAAGCCAAGACCAGATGGGTTTAGTGCAGAGTTCTATCAGACCTTCAAAGAAGAAATTCCAGTTCTTCTCAAACTATTCAACAAAATAGAAGTTGAAGGTACTTTACACAATTCATTCTATGGAGCCACAATTACTCTGATATCTAAACCACATAAAGACAAAAACAAGATAGAGAACTTCAGACCAATTTCCTTTATGAATATTGATGCAAAAATCTCAATAAAATTCTTGCTGATGGAATCCAAGAACACATCAAAATGATCATCCATCATGACCAAGTAGTCTTCATCTCAGGAATGCAGGGATGGTTTAATATACAGAAATCCATCAATGTAATCCACCATATAAATAAACTCAAAGACAAAAACCAAATGATTATCTCGTTAGATGCTGAAAAAGCATTTGACAAAATCCAACACCTCTTCACGATAAATGTCTTGGAAAGATCAGGTATTCAAGGCCCATACTAAACATAATAAAAGCAATATACAGCAAACCAGTAGCCAACATCAAACTGAATGGAAAGAAACTGGAAGCAATCCCACTAAAAATAGGAACTAGACAAGGCTTCCCACTTTCTCCCTACCTATTCAATATAGTCCTTGAAGTCCTAGCCAGAACATTTAGACAACAAAAGAAACTCAAGGGCATACAAATTGGAAAGGAAGAAGTGAAAATATCACTATTTGCAGATGATATGATAGTATATATAAGTGACCCCAAAAATTCCACCAGAGAACTCCTAAACCTGATAAACAGCTTCAGGGAAGTAGCTGGATATAAAATTAATTCAAACAAATCAATGGCCTTTCTCTACACAAAGGTTAAATGGGCTGAGAAAGAAATTAGGAAAACAACACCCTTCACAATAGTCACAAACAATATAAAATATCTTGGTGTGACTCTAAGGAAGTGAAAGATCTGTATGATAAGAACTTCAAGTCTCTGAAGAAAGAAATTGAAGAAGATTTCAGAAGATGGAAAGATCTCCCATGCTCTTGGATTGGCAATATCAATATAGTAAAAATGGCTATCTTGCCTAAAACAATCTACATATTCAATGCAATCCCCATCAAAATTCCAACTCAATTCTTCAATGAATTAGAAAGGGCAACTTGCAAATTCATCTGGAATAACAAAAACCTAGGATAGCAAAAACTCTTCTCTAGCTGCATATGTAGTATAAGAGGACCTAGTTGGCCATCATTGGGAAGAGAGGCCCCTTGGTCATGCAAATTTTATATGCCCCAATACTGGGGAAGGCCAGGGCCAAGAATTGGGAGTGGGTGGGTAGGGGAGCAAGGGGGGGGAGGGGGAGGGAAGGTATAGGGACTTTTGGGATTGCATTTGAAATGTAAATGAAGAAGATATCTAATTTAAAAATCTGAAAAAAAAACCCAAAAAATAAAACAATAAAATTTGAGAACAAAACAAATGGTTCTATGCTTTTTAAAGGCAGAGGTTTAATTTGAATGTTTATGTTAATATCTGAAAGATGTAAATATCCAGAATCAAAAATCTTTGTTTTTCTCTATGTTTTTCTCTCTCTTTGTCTTTTGGTGTCTCTGTCTGTCTCTCCATCTCCCTTCCTCTTCTTCCTCTCTTCTTTCTCCTTTCTCATCCACCCCTTCCTGTCTGTAAGATTAGTTCATCTCTAAATTCAGTTTTACTCTGTTTTTGGTTTACTCTCCCAAACTCAATTTCCAGGTTGTGTCAGAATGTAAACATTTTAATACACATAATAGAGTAATCAGCTTCCTAAATTTTGAGTAAGGAAATGTAGTTACAGATTCACAGATAGGAAAAAAAATCTCTATTTGTGTATTCCACCTGTGAACACATTTTCAGAAAAGGTACTCACTTTAGACATGTCTTAATTTTAACTTAATTTCATTTTAACATCTTGTGTTTGCAAACATTTCTGAGATTCTTTCTGTAACGATTTGTTTCCATCAAATTTACCAGCAAAATGAGTGTGAAGACATCGAATTGCTGGTTCTGATTGAATCTGCATTTAGTTCACTGCACTAATTGACTGCAGATTAGAGTCAAGGCATTTTTGGGATGTGTTGTATTGCATCCATGGAGACATAGTATCAACTGACACTCTCTGTCAGGGTCCACCACACTTACAGAACACAGTCTGACTAGGGAAAAGCAAAACATGATTTTGACAGTTGAAACACCTAAATATATTCATGTTCTTTAAGGTCTAAACTCTCTAGGTGGGTCATTAGAAACAATACTTCAAAATCGAGACTGACAAGCCAAGGAATAGTATTATTCCATTGTTAAAGCTCAATATAGCTTCCATACCATTAAAAAATGGGGGTTTTAATCTGCTAACAAAGTGACGTTTTGATTTTTACTGTCTCTTCTCACACTCACCTCACCTTGACAATTTGTAGCAAAGAAAGAACAAATCATGCAGATAATTTGAATATTGGCTTTTGTCTTCCTTCCTGTCTGCCTTTTCTAACGAGATAAACTGACAAGGGATGCCTTGGTTTATCCAATCTCAACCATTTCTCTTTCACTTGGCATCTTTCATGAGCTCATTTATGTTAGTTAGCATTCAGACTGTTTCTCCAGTTCCATTTTACATGAGATGAATACATTGTAATTAAAATGAAGCAAAGTATTGGTGATACCAAATCCTTTCTACTTTCTTTTAAAAAAAAAAATATGAGAACCATAGCAACATAATTCACATAATGCTTTAAAACAGCTGTGCTTTTTTTTTTTTTTCTTTTAATTTTGGTTTTTCAAGACAGGGTTTCTCTTTATAGCCTTGACTGTCCTGGAGCTCACTTTGTAGACCAGGCCCAGCCTTCTTATATTTTTAATTACAGAAATTTCCTTATACAGAAATTCCTTCTCCCATAAATCAGCAGTTAGTTTTCCTGGATATGATTCTTTCTTTTTTTAAGTAGCTTTTAGTAGTATGTATTACCCCCTTTAACATTATTATGCCTTTTAAATTTTTATTTGAATATATATATATATATATATATATATATATATATATATATATATATATATATATGAATTGTTTAGTTACTCATTTTACTAAATGAATATTCAAATTACCGGAATTCATACTTTTACTGTTGGACATTGCAGATGTTTCTAGGTTTGTTTGTTTGTTTTTTGTTTTTTTTTTTATTTCAATTCTCACCCCTGAATAGGAATGTGTGTGTGTGTGTGTGTGTGTGTGTGTGTGTGTGTGTGTGTGTGTGTTTTCCTCCTAATTAAATGCTCAGTCATTAATAAGAGTGCATTGTGCTGTTTTTCAATTTTTCCAGCCCAATAAAAAAATGCAACAAAGTAAGGAAATTTACAGACTTGAAAAATCAAAGTAAGGGGGTAGGAAAATACCTAAATATGGAGGATTTGCTGTCGAGGCCACTGATGGGCAACAGCAGTTCAGAGCAGTCAGGTCTGGTTCTGTTTATGGTGAAGTAGGTTGGAAAGCTTCTATAAAACGATATCTCTTCATTCTTTCCAATGAGGAAGAATCCTGGTACTTTATTATATCAAAGATGAAAAAGAGCAAGGTCCACATAACAGTGTCTCAAGTGGAAAACAGATAAGGTAAGATCAACTGTACAGATATTCTGTCTTCTTATACTCCCTATAACATGTTAAAAATATTTTTTACCTGACCCAGTTGGTTCCATTTCAGGCATACAAGTCAATTTATTCAGGACATACAAATCAATAGATATAATTTATCTAAAATATAGATTTAACATCACTTATCAGATGATCATCTTAATTGGTGTGGAAAACTACTTCTTAAAGTCCAACAGGTGTTAATGATAAAACCATTGGGAAAAAAAAGAGCTTGTCATCACAAAATAAGGCTAAATGTGGTAGACCTGTTCCCAATACTCTGCTAAAGAAAGGGGTAACATAGCTGGGTGTGGTGACACAAACCTTTAATCCCAGCACTTGGGAGGCAGAAGCAGGCGGATTTCTGAGTTCGAGGCCAGCCTGGTCTACAGAGTGAGTTCCAGGACAGCCAGGGCTACACAGAGAAACCCTGTCTCAACCCCCCCCCCAAAAGAAAGGGGTAACATGATCATTTCCTATATATTCTGGCACAAGACAAGTTAGTCCATACTCCCCAGTCTTCCTCTGTATATTGACTGAAGTCATAGATAAAATAATTAGATATGTAAATCAAAAGAATGAAAAAAAGTGGATTTCAAATTATTTCTATTTGCAAATTACATTTTTCTAGACCTACAAAGACCATATATGGAGTTTGCTGGAAAACTCATGGATGTGATTACTCACTACTCACATCTACTTTCAGAATGAACAAAGGTCTTTATGTGGGTACTCTAACATTTGGGGACTGTCTCTGACTCTGTTGCCTGCCTGCCTTTTGATCTTCTTCCCCTAGGTAGGTTGCCTTGTCTTCCCTCAATGGGAAAGGCTGTGTCTAGTCCTGCAGCAGTTTGGTGTCTCTGAATGAGTTGGTCCTCATGTAGGGGGGGGGGTGGTCTTCCCCTTATCTAAGGAGGAGAGGGGGGAATGGAGGAAGGGGTATGTGAGGGTGGGTCTAGGAAGAGAGGAAGGATGGAGGACTGTGATCAGGATATAAAATAATAAAAAAAGAGCAAGTAAATAGAAATCAAAGAATAGAAGGAAGGAAGGAAGGAAGGAAGGAAGGAAGGAAGGAAGGAAGGAAGGGAGGGAGGGAGGGAGGGAGGGAGGGAGGGAGGGAGGGAGGAAGAAAGAAAGAAAGAAAGGAAAGAAAGAAAGAAAGAAAGAAGGAGAACAAAACCTGTTAGCGTGCCTATGTTCCAAAAATAACCTTACTGAGAAAAAAAAATGGTGAAGGGATGTCAATTTTAATAGTTTTATTTTTTAACTACATATGAAAAATATCACCAACACAAGACTATTCCATGAAAAATTTAAGATACCAAAGTAAATACTCAAGTAGTCATAGCAATTGTGACCAAAAAGAGAAATGGAGAAATATTGCAATATCCAACTTCAAAACATACTATAGTACAGTACTGCCATAAAAGGCATTTAGGGTATTGTAATAGATTAGGGGATTTAGAAAGGAACCACACAGGCACAGACACTTATATTTTTTAGGCAAAGCGATCCAATATACACACTGAAGATATCACTCATTTAACAAGTAGTGCCGGAGAAGCTGCATTCTTGCTAAGAATGTCTAGTGTCAACTAATATTCTCATTTGAAAGAAATTGGATATGTTCAAATGGATACCATGAAGTAATAACTCCATACTTATTTCTATGGCTATCTTGAATCAGTAAAAAATATATGTGCTTTGTCTATACTTAGGAATGCAAAACTTATCTTTAATTAACTATTCAAAGATTATACAGAGAATAGGAGACCGTAGTGGTCAAGTCAATAAAATCCTGCTTACTTAAAGTAACTATAACTTACTGGTAAATAGGATAAAATAAAAATTTATATCAAAAACCACACTTAACAGGCCATGTGCATCTCTGGTCACTGCTTTTAAGTAAAAAAAAAAGATTCCTCTGCATATGAGTGACCAATACAAAAGGGAAACATTATTCTTGTAAGGGCAAATTCTTGGAGATTTAAAATGATTAATTATATATATATATGCATGCATAGACACCTATGTACTTGCATCTTTTACCATAAATTAATATTCAATCATCATTTTGGTCATATTAATATATTAACTAATTTACATGAATAATCAATTTAAAGTACGCACAATAAATGACTTTAACAGATTCATCTTATGAAAAATAGTATAGTAAGTGAGATTGGGGATTTATTTCTACTTGATGTTTTTTCTGATAAGAATATCTTGGGGGGGGGACTCCTTGATGGTAAACAGCTATAGAGACTAAATCAGTAAACATCTTAAGCCTATGAATGAGTGCTAAGTCATGGAAACCACCTCCTATAAAAGGATTCACAATCTGGTCACAATGTGGGAGATCCTGTTCCCTGGAGGTTATAAGTTGCAGAATTCTCAGCAGCATCATGTCTCAGCCATATGGACACCTTATGGAGGACCACCTGTTGTTACTTCTGGGAGAGGAACTTGACCCCCACACTGCTTGAAGCCTTACATTTTTCCACATCCACCTATCACTTTCAGTGAGATCCAGTGTGCACATAGTTAAAAGTTCCCTGAGTAGCTTATTAATTTTAGGAACTACATTGCAGCTTTCCCATTTCTAATCATAATATCTATCTTATAAGTAATCCCGACACATTTTTAAAAGTATAAAATAAAATAAAAAAAATAGATGTTATTGGCTGTTGATTGGTCACCTAATGAATTTATTACATCTAGTATATTGTGTACAAAGAAAGCACGTAGAGCATAATTTGCCCAAAGAGCATATGATACAATAAGAAAATGAGCAATTCTACTGTGTTCAAATTCTGCCAAAGTATGCTGAACTCCTTTTCAGACAGACAGCTTAGGAGTAAGAAAACCTGAAAGACAATTGTACAGGTTTAAGTCCATGTGCGTGCCCTCGGTACAGGTGTAAGTCCATGTGCGTGCCCCCGGTACAGGTGTAAGTCCATGTGCGTGCCCCCAGGACTTCAAAGAACATGACACTAATACTCTTCTGCTTAAGTCATTACAGTGTTTCCCAAGAGCTAGTGATTACTTTAAGGTTTACCAGAAAAATATATTTCACTTTTGTCTAATGTCTAAGTGAGGTAACAGTTCAGTCCTGAGCTAAGCTATCAAACAATATTCTTGGCTTCCAAAGTACTTTTAATATGAACAACATCTAAAATGTGATCATGTTCGTGAGTTGTAGGAGTAATAGCATTCAGGAGCTTAGCTTCATATCAGGAATTCTAGGGAATAGATCGTCTATAGTACTTCTCCTGGGCACTGGAAAGAGCAGGAGAGACAAACCAATGCAGAACGGTGAGGTGTAAATCACTGAAGTTGTAGCTGCTTGACCTGGGGAATTTTGTTAGAAAGCACATTTAATAAGAGAGGCCTCTTTCAACTAACCTCTTACTTTTGAAACATGGTCCTTCTGTGTAGGTAAGTAGACCTCAAACTTGCATCATTTTAACATAATTCTGTCTTTGAAAAATTATTCTTCAAATACTGTCTCATTCTCAGGTCCTAAAAACTAAGACTTCCACACATAGAATTCTGAGGAGATTTTGTTTGATCACGACTATTGAGAAGATATGTAGCCGACTATGGAAGGAAGGATGGAGAAACGGTCAGTGAAGAAAATAACTCAGCATGGCGTTTATAGTATCAATCAGAAAAGGTCCAATTCAAATGTATTTTTATCTTTCTCAGTGGTCTTGAAGAGTTATTCAGAATATTAAATAGATGCTTAGATACTCCTCAGTATCTAAGTACCTAAAGTAAGCGAATTCATAAAGAAACTTTGACTTCTCTAAACAAATCTCAGATGACAAGTTAAAAAAGAAAAAAAGAAAAAAGAATGGTTATCATTGTTTTCAAATGCCTTTGAGTATTTATTTATTTGTTTGTTTATTTATTTATTTATTTATTTATTTATTTATTTATTTATTTTGGTTTTTCTAGACAGTGTTTCCCTGTGCAGTCCTGGCTGTCCTGGAGCTCACCCTGTAGACCAGGCTGACCTCAAACTCAGAAACCCACCTGCTTCTGCCTCTCAAGTGATAAGATTAAAGGCATGCACCACCACTGCCTGGCTTGCAGTTTGTTAATAAGTTAGGATGATTTCAAAGTTGATCAAACAGAGGAAAATCAAAAACAAATTTAGAAATTTATTTTAATATACTTTCTAATTATGAATGTTGCATGGATTAATTTAAATACACTTAGAATAATGGGGGAAGAAAATTCTTTTTAAAAATAAACCATGTTTTCCAAACTTTTTGCTTCATTGTATTTTGTGAGACCTACTCTGATGTAACACAGAATTCTGGTCCTATTGGTGAAGTGGCATATTGCAGTACATTGATATTGTCCTAAGTTACTGACCCAAACTAGATCATAATATGATATTGATGAAGGCACTACATCCTTGAGATGCAAGACAGAAATCAAGTTGGCATTGAATAGAAAGCTTCCTTCCTATTGGCTAATTTCCAAAGTGTGAGAGAAACTATATGAGGAGCTGGGGAGAAAAACCATCAATGGTCCTTTCCGGTTGTGGATAACATGAGCTAAAAATTACTACATTATTTAAAAGACTTGCTTATTGGTGCAACATTAGCCTGACTATTATGGGGTTAACTATTACACTTTCTGGATGAATTTGTAGCCTGCACTACCTGATAGAACTTGCAACTGAAATCCTAGTCAAGAATCTGTGGCTGGGGAGACCACAAATCTTCTACTGTGTTTTGGCTAATGAACTTCTATCATATTGCCTTCTACATACGTATGTTTTTACCCATAGGATAGTGCTATTTTCAACCTTTATCAGAGAGGCATTTCTGTTAGAAGGTGGTAGTTAGTTCAAAGATTCGCAACTGATCAATGTTCAGACACCAAATGACCACTTCAAACTCAGCCCTTAATATGACATTCACTTCATTCCCTGCAAGGTTCATAAACACAGAAATTGGGTGGAATTGGAAAATGAAAGAACCAAAAGATGTGTAATAATGCTATACATTTGTGTTTCCAAAATATGATGTGGTTACTGGTTACTGTATTCATAAGCTCACTGCATCTTGTAAGCTCACCTGCACAATACCTGAGCAAGACCGAGACCATCACTATTTCACCAGGCATGGGGAAGTTCCCAGCCCTCATTGGAGGACTATTGGCAGTTAATGGTTGCAGGGAAAAGGTGCCCTGTTCATCAGTAATGTAATCCTTGATACCATTTCCTTGTTCTGGTAAGTAATTTTACCTTCACTCTACAAGCAAATATAATTACACATAAAAATGATATCAAGCTGTATGCAATATTAATTCAAAATATCAGTAGCCCTACTGTATACAAAAACATAAATGGACCAAAGAAGAAATTAGGGAAACAACACCCTTAACAATAGCTACAAATAATATAAAATATCTTGGTTTAACTCTAACCAAGCAAGTAAAAGACTTTTATGTAGCCAATCTTTGCTACTCTGTGGATTCTTTGTTTTCCCACACATCATCTCCCATTCCTAGGAGAGAAAGAAGAAAAACCATGTGGAAAAACAAACACTCTATGATAGCTAAAAGTATCCTGTAAAATATGAAGGCATCCCCATCTCTGATTTAAAGCTGTGCTATATAGAGCAATAGATAAACAAACAAACAAACAAACAAATAAGTAAAATAAGTAAAAAGTAAAACCAGCATCGTACCAGCATAAAAACAGATAGATGGATAAATGGAATGGAATCAAAGAGACAGAAGTAATCGACACCCAAGGAGACTTGATCTTTGACAAAGAAGCCAAAACTATACAATGCAAAAAAGAAAGCATCTTCAACAAATGGTGCTGCTTTTATTGGACGTTATCACCCTGCATAAAGCTGAAGTCCATACGGTTCAAAGACCTTAACATAAACCAGATACACTAAGTACAATAGAAGAGGAAGTGGGGGAATATCCTTGAATGCATTGACACAGGAGAGAACTTTCTGAACATAACACCAGCAGCACAGGCACTAAGATTAACAATTAATAAATGGGACCTCATGAAACTAAACATCTCCTGTAAGGCAAAGGACACCAGTCAAAAAGGACAAAACAGCATCCTACAGAATGGGAAAATATTTTCAGCAACTCCACGTATGATAGAGGGCTGACATTCAAAATACTTAAGAACTCAAGAAACTGGACATCAACAAACTGAATAACCCAATTTAAAATGGGATTATGATCTAAATAGAATTCTCAACAGAGGAATATCTAATGGCAGAGAAGAGCTTAAAGATATGTTCAGAATCTTTAGTCATCAGGTAAATAGGAATCTAGAGAACTCTGAGATTCTATCTGTCTTAGTCTGGGTTTGTATTCCTGCACAAAACATCATGACCAAAAAGCTAGTTTGGGAGGAGAGAGAGAGAGAGAGAGAGAGAGAGAGAGAGAGAGAGACAGACAGACAGACAGACATTGCTCTTCATCACCAAAGGAACTCAGGACTAGAACTCACCCAGGGAAGGAACTTAGAGGCAGGAGCTGATGCAGAGGCCATGGAGGGGTACTGCTTACTCAATTGCTTTCCCTGGCTTGCTCAGCTTGCTTTCTTATAGAACCCAGGACTACCAGCAGGGAGATGGCACCACCCACAATGGGTCCTCCTAACTTTGATCACTAAATGAGAAAAGGCCTTACAGCTGGATCT
Source organism: Mus minutoides (assembly GCA_902729485.2). NCBI lineage: Eukaryota > Metazoa > Chordata > Mammalia > Rodentia > Muridae > Mus > Mus minutoides. The sequence continues at coordinate 51,892 of LR751923.1, forward strand.
CATGGAGGCTTTTCCTCAAGGGAGGCTTCTTTCTCTGTGATGACTCCAGCTTGTGTCAAGCTGACACACAAAACCAGTGAGTACAGTATCTTAACCCATCTGAATGGCAAAGAACAAAAGCTAAAGTGACAGTGACAGTTCTTACTGGCAAGGATGTGGTGCAAGATAAACATTTCCTCCATCACTGGTTGGAGCACAAATTTGTATACCCACTTTCAAATAAATGTGGTGATTTCTCACAAAATTCGGAATAGATGTACCTCAAGACCAAGCTGTACCACTGCTGGGCATATACTAAATATAAGCTCCACAGTACTACACTTGCTCAAGTATGTTCATAGTAACTTTATTCAAAATAGCCAGAAATTGTATACAACTTTGATGTCCCTAAACCAAACAATGGATACAGAAACCATAATTTGCACCATGTAATATTACTCAGCCATTAAAAAGAATGACATCATAAAATTTGAATGCAAATGGGTGGAACAAGAAAAGGGCATCCTGAAAGAGATAACCCAGACTCAGAAAGACAAACATGATATGCATTCATTTATAAGTTGATATTAGCATCAAGTACAGGATAAATATGGTATAAACCATGGGTTCAAAGAAGCTAAGACAAAAGGAGGGTCCATGGGGGTTCTTAAATCTCACTAAATAGACATTAGGGGTCAATGAAGAGAGGGGACTGGACAGGGGAGGGGTGGAAAGAGGAGAGATGAGTTGGGAGGAGGACTAAGGAAGAAAGTAGTTGGTGAGGCACTGGATTGGGGAGGGGCATCTCTGGAACTAGCTAGAAACCAAAGACAAAGGAAACTCACAGTTATCTGTGAGGGTAACCCTGGCCAAGATGCCTAGCAATGGAGAATATGCAGCTTGAACAACACATTTCCTATAAACAGGAAAGATTTCCATTGAAGGTCACTCAACCCACAATTTTCCCGGCCTACAAATGTGCAGAGGTAAAACATGGAGCAGAATTTGAGTGAATAACCAATCAGTCAATTATAGGTACAGCTTAAGACCCATACCATAAGAGATAGCCTACACTTCACACTATTAATGATATTCTGTTATACTTATGTCTATGCAGATAATAGCCCAGCATAACAGTCATAATAGAGGCTTCACCCAGCAATTGATAGGAACTGAAGCAGAGACTCACAGGCAAACATTAAGTAGAGCTTGGAGAATCCTGTGGAAGAAGGGGAAGAAGGATTGAAGGAGCCATGGTGGTCAAGGACACCACAGGAAAACCAGCAGAATCAACTAACCTAGACACAGGGGTTCACAGCAATTGAACCATATATAGAGCATGCACGGAACAGACCTAGGCACTCTGTACCTATGTAAAAGCTGTGTAGCTTCGTCTTCATGTGGTACTCCTAATAATAGGATCCTGGCTGTTCCTGACTTTGGGACCTTTTCCCCCAACTGGGCTGCCTTACCTAGACTCAGGAGAAGAAGATGCATACTCCTAGCCTTACTGCAACTTCATATGTCAAAGGTAGTTGATATCCAGGGGAGACCTCCCGTTTTCTGACAGGAAGGAGAGAAAGAGCTGTGGGAGGTGATATGGGGGATGCTGGGAAGAAAAGAGAGAGGGTAACTGCAACTTCAATTAGAATATAATGTAAATAAGTAATTTAATTAATAAAAACATCTAAAAATATCAAAGTAGAAAGGACTTTTGTGGAAAAGGGGCTTCAGGAAGTGAGGTTGGGAATGAGAAAGTACAATTAAGGTTAAAAATGAGCATTATTCAGTAAATATGTGTACAGGTGTGTATGCATCATCAAGAGTAAGACAGAGTATAAAGTATGTCTAGACAATAAAAAACTAGATCACTGTTGTTTGTTTGTTTGTTTCTTTGTTTGTTTGTTTTGGCTTTTTGAGACAGGGTAGATCACTGTTCTTTTCAATACGTCCTGAAAAACAAATATGTTAAAACTTTTGATGAGTATTTAATATTAACTGAATTTAATTATTTTTAGACATATGATGTAAAAACCTTTGTTTGATCTCATGCAGTATTTTTTTTTGTAAAATGACAACCCTATATTTAATTTTTATTTCATGTATCATTTGCAAAAGCAATGCTCATCTAAAGACAAAACAATAATTCTCAAGGCCAGATACAATTTACGTCAAATCTGAGAGCAGCATTAGAATAGAATGGTTATTGTTCCCATATTTCACAAAATCTCATGTTTTAAAGTGCAGAATGGTGTAAATAGATCTCATTAAAATCTTTAATAAAGCATATTTTGTGCCATAATGTAGAACAGTTTAAATTTTAATGGTCTCTTTAATTCTAGGATTTTTTTAGAAATATGTAATGAACTGAATAAAAACCCCAGATTATACATTATGCATCCGAAATAAAATCACAGCATGGCAAAGCATATCAATATGCCAAAATACGGACCTTTATTGCCACTAGAAGTATTACTTTAAAAGGATTGCATTCCACTTGATTTTTGATGAAGAAAACAAAACTATACAATGGAAAAGGGAGAGCATCTTCAACAAATGGGGCTGGTGTAACTGGACATCTGCACGTAGGAAAATGGAAATATATCCATATTTATCACCCTACACATAACAAAAGTGAAAAGGGACCAAAACCTCAATGTAAAACCACACAAACTTAATCTAATTGATCAGAAAGTGGGGAATAGCCTTGAAGTCCTCGGTACAGAAGACAACTTCCTGAACAGAACAGCAATGGCTCAGGCACTAAGGTAAAGAATTGATGACTGGTACCTCATGAAACCGAAAAGCTTCTATGAGTAAAATGACACTGTTATTAGAACAAAGCAACAGCCTATGGATTGGGAAAATATCTCTTCCCTAATCCTACATCTAAAAAATTATATATATATAAAGCACTCAATAATTTAGACACCAATAACTCAGATAGTCCAATTAAAAAAATAGTGTACAGAACTAAACAGAATTCTCAACAGAGAAATCTCTAATGGCCCAGGAGTACCTAAAGAAAATTTCAAAGTCCTTAGTCATCAGGGAAATATATATCAAAACTATTGATGCAGTAAAGGACTGAGAAGATGGCTTCCTGGTAATGTGTGAGACATTAGCTCAGATCCTCACCACTTGAATAAGGTCCATACATAAAGTGGGTATCTCAATCCCCTTTGGATACAGAAGGAACAGAGACAATGGGATCCCTGCAGCTCACGAGCTAGCTCCATTAGCAGAGAGTTTCAATGAGAGAATTTTCTCAAAATTCAAACTTGAGAAGTGATTGAGGAGGGCACCATAATTTCAACCTATGGTACTCACCATCTGGCCTCTGTGTACACTCATCCAATGACATACATGTGCATACATGCATATAACACCACACACACACACACACACACACACACACACACACACACACACACACAAAATTCATTTAATGAATTTGCAGTACTGGGAGTTAATGTATTGTGGTGATTAGGTAGCTGGTCTCCATAGCTCTAAACACTCACAGCTGGGTTTCATTTTTATCTGCAGTATAGCAATGGAAATTTCATAGAAAAGTTCTAAGCAACAGTACCTTAACATTTCCGTACCTCAGTTTCCCCTCTAAATGTTAGGGGGGTTACCAATTGCCTATTCATGAGTTGCACTGAGTTACAAATGACTTATTACACTCAAGCACTTAAAATCATCTCCTGACTCACAGTAAGTCCTACCTGAGAGTTAGCATTTTTATGATCATAGATCACTTTCATAGGACAGTATGCATTTAGCATTGTAAATTTTTATTGTCTCATTTACCACCTTGCCTTCAGTTGCAGAAAGCAACACATTGCAAGCTTGCTTTCTGGGTCTCACTCTGCAGTAATCCTGGCACTGTTTTCAGGGGCTTTAGTCACTTTCCCTTGAGATAAAAATCCCTTTATATAACAAAGCTCAGGTCAAAACTGAGCAAGACCTTGCAGGTGTAACTTTGTGCTACCTAAATAAAATGGATGAATAGAGGAGGTGCCTGGTTATTTCTAGGCGGAAACAGAATCAAAGACATGAATGACTGCAGGCATCGTATGTCATACTATTACAAGGGCAATTTGTTAGTCTCCTAAACATGGTAGAATATTGGGTTTTGAGCAAACAAAGGGAATGATGAAGTAACATCAACTAATTCTCTGCAAGCACTGCATGTATTGAGTTTAACACAGATTTAAATAATAGGATGCAAAGAGGGGAAGGGGACACAGAGTTACATTTCAATGACACTGAATAGTAGCTCTGTTTGGGGAAGGTTATTTTATCTTTTAATGGTGCCAGGTGTACGATACAAGGAAAGCATTCCTGAAGGACATTTCAAGAAACATTGGCAGGTCTCAAACCGAGAAATCTCTCAAACACCAGAAATAACCAGAATGATTTGTAGCCTTTCAATATACAATATCCATTTGTTAGGTATGAGCAAGAATCGGCTCCACCAGTAATTAGTGCAATAGCTCCCACTAATCGTGATCTGTCACACCCTACTCTCTGCTCTTAATATCAAATAAAATATTAAAATGTGTGACTTTTTTTTATATCATCAGCCTTAAAAATCTCACTAAGTTATTTTAATCAATATACTTGTTTTAAGGAAAAGCCATTTACTCTTCTGACTTGTACATTAACCTTCCATTAAGTATTGGTGAAGAAGTTAAATGTGCCTTAGTCAATAATGCTAATGCAGGAGCTGTTGTATTACCTACGGAGAAATGCGTATTCATATTATGTTAAAGTGGCTGTTCTTAACGATTAGCCATTATGTGTCAGGAAACTGATAATAAATTTGAAATATTCCACGAGACAATGAATTATAATGTTGAAACTAAGTTCTCTGTACTGTAATAATTTTGAAATGAGGTCATCTGCTTCTTCTGGTCAGTGCCTTTTAAGGCAATGATATTGAAGTGATGAAGACACCCTTGGTGACACTTGAACTTCACCTTGCAGTTTCACATCTTGGTGGGTAATAAATGGGTCTGCTAATTGAAACAGAGGAGCATGAATCTACTGTGCGGCAGTGTTTTTACAAGTACCCCTTTTAAGAAATGTGCCATATCCCTAAGCTACTTATGCTAATGTAAAAATTCTTCTAGTTTGAAACCTCGTTAGATAATTTTGCTTATCCAACTATCATGGAATAATATCCATTTTGAATTCCCTATTCCTGAATGATCTCATATACCCCTAAGGTTCTGCAGATATTCTCTTAATTAAAATATTTTTATAAAAGCAAAATTAGCAAAGTGAATTCTAATTGACTTGTGAAATCTTGCAAATGTATTTAGTCTTCATTGAAGGAAAACTAAATATGCAAAACAACAACATAAAACTAGGTACTTACAAGTCAAGCAAAACAAACAAACATTCCTGATCAGGCCCTATCATCTAAAAATATCCCTCCATGTTTTTAGGACTAAATGTAGCAAATACAGATTGAGACAACAGATGAATGTTAGGAACCTGACACAAACCATGATTACTGAAAGGACTATATTTGTCTTTTCCAAGTCTATGTATACTTACCCTATTTAAAAATGCAGCATTTTAATATATGAATACATAAATGTATATTTCACATATGTGCATGTATTTTTCACATATATGTTAGGGTCTAAAGAAAGTCTATATACTCTAAATTTCCACTAAAAATAAAAATTCTTATGAATGGCCTTTGATTTGTTAGCATAATTAAAAATGAACCAGACATTAATGCCCAACCTGACAGTTAATAAAATGTTTTAAATTCCATGGCATAAATTTCTGCCAAACAAACCATGTGAAACTCTCCTTTCCTAGTGCTGCTATGAACACAGGTAATCTGATTCTACATGTTAACTCCTCAAATTCTCATTTTGTAAGGTAAAGTATGATGTCTATGTATCATCAGCTAAAGAAAAATGTTAATTTTAGTTACACGCTGCATGTTTTAAATAATTGTTTGCTATATTTTAATAAACATAACTCAATTATTCACATGTATTATAATTCTAGAGACAAAAGATTTTTGTAATGCCAACTCAGGATACTGAACCAGGAAGATTGCTTCAAGATTGGGGAGTTCTGGGCTAAATAGTGAGTATCAGGCTATGTAGAGTTACATAGACAGACCCCCCCCCGTCTCTCTCTCTATCTCTTACACACACACACATACACACACACACACACACACACACACACACACACACACACCTCTTTTTTTATTGATTATTTTGGATTCTGACATCATGAATCCCAATCCTGATACATCATATCCCAATTCTCCCATGTACTAATCCCTCCCTGTGGAAAGACCCCTCCAGTCAAAAAAATAAAAAAGAAGAAAGAAATAAAAAGAAAAAGAAAAGGTTAAAAAAAAGTTCATTTTGTGTTGTTCATAATGCTCACTGGAGCATCCTAAGTGAAAGTGAGTCTTTCTCCAACAGTACCCCTGACAGAAGCCATAATCTGAGGACAGCCTAAGTGCAAAGATGGAAAAGGAGAGAGAGGAAGCAAGCACTCCCATGCTCATGCCACTACCAATGTCTCTGTGCTATGGGGTGTCAAGGGGTGGGGTCAGCTCTAGCTTACCCACTAACATCAACACACAGCTTCAGGTTTCAGCTCACACCACAGATATCTTATATGGTAACATAGGCCACACACATCAACATAGCTCCTGGCCATAACAGGACTACTGATCCTCATGGCCATCAGCAGCTGCAAGGACCATGAGGCCCAACATGACCTAAGATGGCTACATGTGCCACTCCTATCAACATCCTCCCCCACCCCCACTAATACCCCCACCCCCACCCCCACCCCCAGGCATCAAAGCCTGTGGCTACCACCAAGGCTAAAATCAGTGGTACAGAGTGCATATGTCCACATGGATCTCAGACTTCCTTACATCCTGGGGCAGCATCATGGACCACAGACACCAACATGACCTTCGGTGGCATTTCAGACAACTGTGGTCCTTTGCAGAGGTCCAATCCAGAAAGTGAACCATTGCCTGGAATCCCATGACAGGTGGGAAAGTTCTGGGGTAGAATCTAAATCTGCACAAGACCCAAGCTACTGCACACCATCTTTCTAACCCTACTGAACAATGAAGTAAGTCAACTCAGATGTCACCTCCAGCACATCTCCGACCCTGCCTCTTCCCATAGTGCACCTACCAGCTCCAGTTTTCTATCTTCTCTGCCTCTCCATCACATATTTGTTCATTGTGGTGGCACCCCAAGTCAAGGCAGGCCTTAGGTGTCTTCTGCCTGCCAGCACAACCATAAAAATTCTCTTATCTGTGTACCCCACAGGTTAGTATGATTCTCAGAGGATCTAATTAGAGAAGCTTCTTTTGTCAGTGAATAGAGGTATTAGAGGGACTTCCAATTGGTGAAAGGGCAAAGAGCAATGATTTTCAAGTGTTCAGCTCTGCATGAGACATCACAGTGTTCCATGCAGAACACAGAGAACTTGATGGGAGAAAAAACAGGGCAGAAATGTCATAGGCGTCAGAAGCTGTGGAAAACTGATGTAAAAGCAGTGTTTTCTGTACATGGCAGAGTCTTTATACTCATGCATTCACTGTTTCAGCCATTGTCTGCACAAGGTTTGCGGATCTTAACAGTGGACCCAACATGGATATTGAAAGGGACCATGAGCTTAAACCTCTAAATAAGGAGCTAGGAGAACTTGACAGCTGTGAGAGGAGTGACATTTATTTATTTATTTATCTATCTATCTATCTATCTATCTATCTATCTATCTATCTATCTAGTGCCTGGTCCACTAGAATGCCCTAAGACCAGAACTTGACAGCTGTGAGAAGAATGACATCTATCTATCTATCTATCTATCTATCTATCTATCTATCTATCTATCTTGTGCATGGTCCACTAGAATGCCCTAAGACCATGAATATACAGACAGAACTAATTGGACTAAATGGTTTATTAAGACTGAAATAATAACGTTGGAAAGGGGACTGTGGTGGTGTCTAGGAAAAGTTGGAGGAGGTAGGAAATGGATAATATCTAAGTAAAGTATATGCATATATATGAAATTATCAAACAATGATTTGTTCTTAAATGGCCTCAAGCTGAGAAAATCCCCAAGCTAACAGCCTTCATCATACCCATAGCACCAAACTGGCTAGCTTTATCTAAAGTGAGTCTATAAGATGGAAATGTTATTGACTTAGATAGGTCATTTCTATCCATTCATACTCTTCCGTCAATGTGATTTTATAAGTTCTTGAGAAAATACAAAGACTAGGAAAAGCCCTTAATCATATTAATTTATTTTCATTGTGAAAACTTACAGTTTTGAGATTAGAAATTACATAGTATACAGGCTGTCCTCAAATTTAAAATCTCTCTGTTTTAGTCTCCCAAGTGCTGACATGACAGGCATGTAGCATCACATCCAGTATAAAAATTATTTTNTTATTAAAATGATAATATGCATTATCAGTAGCTGTCCCTAGAAAAGCCCCATTTTCAAAAGTCTCTTTGAGGGGAATTTATTCTTTTCAGAAATTTTCCATACTTCAGAAGACAGTATTACTGTTCTAGTGAGTTATTACCATAAGCTAAAGCAAAATTATCTCAAGTGTAAATACTTTTACATTCATTTATTTTGATGAGGAATTGCTCACACAAGCGTCAATGCATGTATATGGAACTGAGAAGAAAACTTGCAAGTTAGAAAAATATAAAATCATTTTCAGTTAAGAGCCACATAGGAGTAGTTTATATTCTGGATAATACTTTCCAAATACACTTTCACCAAAAGGTCCTGAGAATGGAGCACCAGAGATTTTCTATTCCACAATGTCTTACTTGTCTGCTAATCACTTTGTGGTAGAAACCATAGTGTGGGTCCTGTCAGACATGGCTGCAAACTGATATATGGATGTAAGATAGACCAGAGCGCTTTACTTCTTTTCTATTGAATTTAAAAGATATAATGGATGTAAATCCTTTAAAACTTCTCTGGCAGAGTCAGCCTTCAATACTGGAAGAAGCTGTATATCATGAAGTTTAACTGCAGAGCCTCTGCAGCCAGACTGCCGGAGTGTGAATCCCTCTTCTCCCACATTTCCTCCTGTAGCTTGGAGCAAGTGTGCAACCTCTTTGTTTCTGCAGTGTTGAGGTTTCCATCTGTGAAGTGAGGATAGTAATTAGGAGAATTCACAGAGTAGGTGGGAGGATTAAAACAAAAAAGTCATGGTGATTATTCAGAACAAAACTACAAAGGAAGCCTTGAATAATGTCAGTTGTTATTATCAACAATATATATGGTGCTTAATAAATATTAGCCTCCTCCCTCTCCTTTCCTCTTTTGCTTATTCCAAAGAGGACTCACTTAATCATTTCTTGTCTTCTTCTATTTTGAAATGTACTTGACATCATCTTTTCCTTTTTCATATACTGAACTGTTATCTTATTACAATTTATACTATATTAATGTTATATTTAATATTTGAAAGAATAGTTAAAACCCCCTTGTTTTTAAAAGAAACCATTAAGAGTTGTAAGGAATGGATTTACTTTTGAAATGACATTATTTCTGCTTAGGGATGATGACATAGAGAATTCATTTTGGGCCTTTAGAGTATAAACAAAGACACTATTCAAGTTTTATGAATTCTTTTAGCACACCAGATGTAAAATCAATTAGCTGTCGTAGAAATATAGACTCATATTTTAAGGGCTGTATTATTATAAATGCGTGGTCTGAAGGTTTTGAATCATTAATATGAGGGATGTGGCTTAAAACATTTATTGTTGTTGTTTATACTTTTATTTAAATTTTTTTCTGTTTAATTTTTAACATTTTTCCTAGATAGATGCATAAAAAACACTCTTTTAGAAATGAGGAAGGGGATAACATTTTAAATGTAAATAAAGAATATGTCTAATAAAGATGTATTTTATTACTATATTGTTAAAAAAAAGAAACTTCGTAACATAACATTTTCATTTTCAAAATAATGTCTCAGAAAATTTGTTGTCAGGAAAAAATTAATTTACCCATCGTTTTCAGGAAAACAACTAATTTACACTTTACCATGGCTTCTCAGAAATGTGTGCATACATCCTGAGATTTCTTAAATGGCATGACTTAAAAGATTATATGCAGGCCATCTTTCCTCTGAGCCCAGCGGACCCAGCTAGGGACACCCCAGGACTTTAAGATCACATCAGTGTTACGCGTGAGTGCAGTGCAGTGGTACTGTTGGGAGCAGCTGGTCAGCGGTTGCCCCCAGGGGCAGGATCCGAGAACTCCGCCCCACCGGAGGCTGGGCCTCTCTCAGCCAGAGCACCCGCCACCCTGCCATCTTTCCTCTGAGCCCAGCTGACACAGCTAGGGACACCCCAGGACTTTAAGATCGCATCGGGGTTAAGCATGAGTGCAGTACAGTGGTGGTGTTGGGAGCAGCGGGTCAGCGGTTGCCCCCAGGGGCAGGATCCGAAAACTCCACCCCACCTGAGGATGGGCCTCTCCCAGCCAGAGCACCCGCCACCCCACCATATTTCCTCTGAACCCAGTGGACACAACTAGGGACACCCCAGGACTTTAAGATCGCATAGGGGTTACTCCTGAGTGCAGTGCAGTGGTGGTGTTGGGAGCAGCGGGTCAGAGGTTGCCCCCAGGGGCAGGATCCGAGAACTCCATCCCACCGGAGGCTGGACCTCTCCCAGCCAGAGCACCCGCCACCCTGCCATCTTTCCTCTGAGCCCAGCAACTCCAGGACTTTAAGACCACATCAGGAGCTCAGGGCCCGGGCCTCAGGCTCTGTGCACTCTCTTAGGCTCTTTCTGGACTCCCCAAGCTATCTCTGGAAGTGAGGTGAGCAGGGGAACACAGCCTCTGTTCTGGCCCAATCTCGTGGAACTTGAGACATCAGCCAGGAGATTGATAAGGGCCCAGGGCAAAACAGCGGCTCTTTCCTGGTCTGCACCAATGCCAGGCCTCCTCGGGCAGAGATGGCAGGAGGAAAGCGCAAGAACAGAAGCAACAGAATCCAAGGGTACTTGGCATCACCAGACCCAAACTCACCCATCACATCAAGTCCTAGATACAACAGCACACCAGAAAAGCAGGACATGGATATAAAATCACTGGTCATGATGATGATGGAGGACTATAAGAAGGAAATACAGGAAAACAAAGATAAAC
>LR751923.1:64354-83869 GCA_902729485.2 Mus minutoides
CACATAAAACCAGAGACACTGAAACTTATAGAGGAGAAAGTGGGGAAATGCCTCGATGATATGGGCACTGGGGAAAAATTCCTGAACAAAACAGCAAAGGCTTGTGCTGTAAGATCAAGAATTGACAAATGGGACCTCATAAAGTTGCAAAACTTCTGTAAGACAAAAGATATTGTCAACAGGACAAAAGGGCCACCAAAGGACTGGGAAAGGATCTTTACCAATCCTAAATCAGATAGGGGACTGATATCCAATATATATAAAGAACTCAAGAAGGTGGACACCAGAAAATCAAATATCCCCATTAAAAAGTGGGGCACAGAGCTAAACAAAGAATTCTCAACTGAGGAATACCGAATGGCTGAGAAGCACATGAAAAAATGCTCAACATCCTTAATCATCAGGGAAATGCAGATCAAAACAACCCTGAGATTCCACCTCACACCAGTAAGAATGGCTAAGATCAAAAATTCAGATGACAACAGTTGCTGGCGGGGATGTGGAGAAAGGGGAACACTCCTCCATTGTTGGTGGGAATGCAAGCTGGTTCAACCACTCTGGAAATCAGTCTGGCAGTTCCTCAGAAAATTTGACATAGTACTACCAGAAAATCCTGCAATACCTCTACTGGGCATATATCCAGAAGATATTCCATCTGGTAACAAGGACACATGTTCCACTATGTTCATAGCAGCCTTATTCATAATAGCCAGAAACTGGAAAGAACCCAGATGTCCCTCAACAGAAGAATGGATACAAAAAATTTGGTATATTTATACAATGGAGTACTACTCAGCTATTAAAAACAATAAATATATGAAATTCCTAGGCAAATGGATGGATCTGGAGGCCATCATCCTGAGGGAAGTAACCCATTCACAAAAGAACTCACATAACATGTACTCACTGATATGTGGATATTAACCCAGAAACCTAGACTACCCAAGATACAAGTTACTAAACACATGATACTCAAGAAGAAGGATGATCAAAATGTGGACACTCACCCCTTCCTAGAATTATGAACAAAGCACACATTGAAAGAGTTAAAGAGAGCATTTGTGAAGCTTTATCCAAAGGATGGACCCAACGACTGCGGCTGCCAGAGATCCATCCCACAATCAGTCACCAAACATAGACACTATAGCATATGCCAGCAAGATGGTGCTGAAAGGGCCCGGATATAGCTGTCTCGGGGGAAAATATACCAATGCCTGGCAAACATGGAGGTGGAAGCTCACAGTCAGCTATTAGATGGAACAGTGTTCCCAAGGAAGGAGCTAGAGAAAGTACCCAAGGAGCTGAAGGGGTCTTCAACCCTATAGGTGGAAGAATAACATGAACTAACTAGAACCCCTGAGCTCATGTCTCTAGCTGCATATATAGAAGAGGGTGGCCTAGTTGGCCATCAGTGGGAAGAGAGGCCCCTTGGTTATGCAGACTTTATATGCCCCAATACAGGGGAACGCCGGGGCCAAGGGGTGGGAGCGGGTGGGTAGGGGAGCAGGGCCGNTCAACCCTATAGGTGGAAGAATAACATGAACTAACTAGAACCCCTGAGCTCATGTCTCTAGCTGCATATATAGAAGAGGGTGGCCTAGTTGGCCATCAGTGGGAAGAGAGGCCCCTTGGTTATGCAGACTTTATATGCCCCAATACAGGGGAACGCCGGGGCCAAGGGGTGGGAGCGGGTGGGTAGGGGAGCAGGGCCGTGAGGGGGGAGGACACAGGGAACTTTCTGGATAACACTTGAAATGTAAATGAAGAAAATATCTAATAAAAGTTGAAAAAAAAGAAAAAAACATAAAAAAAAGATTATATGCATTCTCTAGTGGGGAAAACAGAGGGGGTGGTATGAAGAACTCTTAAAGGAGAGACCAGGAAGAGGGGAAACCTTTGAAATGTAAATAAATGAAACAATTTAGAAGGATTCTATGAGCTTAATATTTTAAATTATATATTTGTAAAAGTAAAAAGAAAATGATAACCTCCGTTTTAAACTATAATACCAAGATAACAGATAGCAAAAACTGAGTGGCAAATTCATGATTTTTGAGAGTAGAAGTTTGTTTGTTTGTTTGTTTGTTTGTCTGTCTGTCTGTCTGTGTTGGTTTTTGTTTTGTTTTTTTGTTGTTGTTGTTGTTTTGATTTTTTTTCTTCCTGACACAGGGTTGCTCTGTGTTGCCCTGGCTGTGCTGGAACTCACTCTGTAGACCATGCTGGCCTTGAACTCAGAAATCCTCATGCCTCTGCCTCCCAAGTGCTGGGATTAAAGGCGTGCACCACCACAGCCCAGCTGGTTTTTTTTTTTTTTTTTTTTTTTTTTTTTATGCTGGCTTTATGTAACATAGTTCTACATGTCTTGTCTATGTTGACCACAATCATATTGCAAGGAAATAAAATATAGGGAAGTTTTGTGATTTGTTTTGGTAGATTGCAACCAAGAATTAGCAGAGTGTTCCAATGAGTAGCACTGTTAGAACAGGCTTCATAGGAAATCATTTTCAGAATAGTCACTAGCTGAAAATGTTTGCTACTAAAGGCACTTTATACATGTAATCTCGATAAAAAGCAGGACATTAATTTTCCTCATAAAATTTTCTATTTTTATGTCAAATTTATTTTGAAATTTTCTTTTTCTGTGTTTTTAGTAGTAGATTATGATTGATATAGACCATTGATATTGCAATCAAAAGCATTAGTACATTATATATGTAATATATATATATATATATATATATATATATATATATATATATATATATATATATTAACTAAAATAAAGAGCATAAAAACGTCAAATTTGTAAGCCAAAGCATTTGCTTGGAGGACATTTGAGATTAGTCATTTATAAAGAAGTTATCGTGGATTTATGATAGAAAAGAAGAAATTAAAAATTGTAGCAGATAATATGTAATTCATATTTAATTGTATTCAGATTTATTTATTTATTTATTTAGTGATAAGTGATACGTGATTGTACTTTATATTTCAGTATACATTTTACTGACAATAATGATTTATATTTGCCAAAAGAGTTTCTTTTGCATCTCTAAAAGCTCTGAAAAGTCAATAGATGTGCTAGAAATACTGGAAATATAACTATTGAAAATAATAGACTGCTTGCTTTCAATGGTTATGACAAGATACCTAACATAAATATATCTAAGAAAGACAGATGCTTTAGTAGATAATTATTTAAATGGGTGAAGTTAAGCACATACATAACATGGATACTGGAACCATCATAAAATATAACTAAGATGCTAATATTAGCAGACTAGCTATCATATTAATTTATAAATATGTTAGAGAATATCCAGAACAAGATAGCCACAGTCTTTAAAGAAATAGTGGGCTTCTGAGGAGATGCAAATTTTACAGAATAAAATAAAATGAAGATGCTCAAAGATACAGTGGAACAGCTCCTGAGAAGTATATCTGAGACTGACTTCTGACCTCCACATGCATATGTACACTCATCCACACAAACTGCAAATACTGTAATCTTGTTGAAAAACACATAGTACCAAACATATCTTCCTTAGTACTCAGTATGTCATCCAAAACTACCAGACAGAAACCAGGGAAATACATACCTACCCAAATAGAAGAAACACACAGAATATTAAACAGATATAATGTAAAAAGAAACTCTACACAAAACATTATATCTCTAAAATTATAGACCAATGCATGAGTATTGAAGGCTTCAAGAGAATTAAAAAAAAATCAAACAAACAATCAAAGAAAAATCATGTCATATACAAAGAATAACAACTGTTTCTCAATGAATACTTTGGAAGGCAGAAGATTCTGTAGTATCTCTCCAAATTCTAAGAGACCATGGGAGCCTAACTGGACTAATATACCCAGCAAAACTACAGATTTGAAGGAGAAAAACTTTCTAAAAGTATTCATATCCACCACACCAGATTTTTTAAAACAGTTACCTGAAGCAATACAAAGAGAAGAATGAACATAACCAAGGAGCTTTAAAGAGAAAACAAATTAAGCTACAATCCCTGAAACACAGTATGATTAAGACCACAAAGAGAAAAAGTTAAAATTACATAACTGCAATCATCACATTTCTTTAAGTAATAACTTTAAATATTAATCATCTTAACTCTCTAATCAAGTATCATAGTTTGGATAAAATATTTAAGAAATATTATCTATCTCCTGTTGTCTACAAAAAAATACTTCCTCATATATTTAAAGATAGGAACCACATTAAAGCGAGAGGAAAGAAAAAAACATTTCAAGCAAAGGGAACAGAAAGCAAGCAGGCGCTGCTATTATAGCTTATGAAAAAGTAAACTTCAACCTGAAATGAATAAGTAGAGGTAAAGAACACTTCATTCTAACCAAGCTAATCAAGAGAAAGATTAATTAAGAAGACATTACATTCCTAAATACATTTGGTACAAATATTGGTGAGGCTAATATTGTACAAAGCTACTGGAGGAGTTAAAGACATAGGCTAATATCAACATATTAAGCATTGAACACATTCTCAATGCACAGGTCATCTGCACAAAGAGGGAAAGTCTAAATTAACAAATTAGAAATGAAGACAAAAACATTACAAATGAAGAAATTCTGAATACTTTAAGGCAATTAATTAAATTGGAAATTCTAAAACGAAACAGATGGCTGTCTAGATTCATGCAAACCATCAAAAATAAACTAAGAAAAGATCATCAACCTTAACAGAATCACAACAAAGTAGGAGAGTAGAACAGTAACAAAGAGACTTAAGACTAAAACAAAATCCAGGATCAGATGAATTCACAACAGAATTCTAGACTACATTCAATGATGACCTATAGCCAATCTGTCTTAACTTATTTTTTTAGGCATTTTTTATTAGATATTTTCTTCATTTACATTTCAAATGCTACCCCCAAAGCCCCCTATTCCCTCCCCTGCCTGCTCCCCAACCCACCCACTACTTCTTCCTGGCCTTGAGATTCCCCTGTATTGGGGCATATGATTTCAAGAAACAAAAGGAAACAAATCCAAATTCTTTTTACAAAGTGAGCATTACTGTGATATCAAAACCCAAGAAAAGCCACACAACAACAACAAAACAAACAAACAAACAAACAAAACCAATATCCCTGAAGATTCAGCAATTTAATATTGGAATCCAAAAATCATCAGTAAAATATTTGCAAACTGAATATATGATGAACTGATCAAAAGGATCATTCATCATGACCAAATTGGCTTTATTCTGGAGATGGAAGTGTGGCTCAACATATATAAAATATGTTACCCATCACATAAAAACACGCAAAAACAGAAATCAAATGATAATCCCATTAGATAAAGAAAAAGCCTTTAAAAATCCAATATCTCTTTATGATATTGATTTTCACAGTTAGTAGGAATTATCAACACAATAATTTAATAATATTATTATTTAATATTTTTATCATGTGTCATATATCATATATCACATATCTACCAGATATCAATAATGTCATATTTCATATATCATATACCACGTATCATTTATCATTCAATATATCATAAATTATATAATTATAAAATGTATATTTGTTTCTATTATTATATATTATAATTATTATTATTATCAAGCTAAGTGTAAAAATTCAAGCTATTCCTTCCAATATCTAGAATAAGAGAAAGTCTCATGCTACCCACTCCATAGTGCTACAGTCAGAGCAATAGGATAATACCCATTCAATAGTGCTTACAGTCAGAGCAATAGGACAACAGAAGAAAGGAAAGGGACACATCAGGAGAAGAAGAGATGTGTACATGTTGCAGATGATCTAATTCTAAAAGAGACTTTAAAGACTCCAGCAACACCCTCCTAGAGCTGATAAATACTTTCAGCACAGTAGTAACAGGATATGTTAACACACAGAAGTCCATAGCCTTCCTATGAATAACAAACATTATGAAAATTAAACCATCGTTTCTATTTTTAACCAAAGAGTTTGTAAGACAATTCAGTGTGTCTTGTTACTTTGCGGGTAAAAAAGGGAAGAGCTGTTGTGAAGATCTTATAGGAGGAAGAAGTTCAGAATGCATGAGGAACAGGAGGGCAAGCATGACTTGAGAGCATGTGGGAAGGTGGAAAGAGAGAGAAAGTGTGTAGTGGGGACACAAAAGTGGGTTTGGGTCAATTCGGGGATAGTGGAAGCTAGGAATTGTCTTCTGTATATAACAGGAAATAACTAAGGGCTTTTAATAAAAGAGTTGACAACTGTTTACTATGCCATTCCACGTCATGGTTTTTATCATGTATTGACTGAGTACAGGGAGCGTATAGGAGAAGAAAATGTACATATAAACCTCTTCATCAGACACAATAAATGGGAATAAAAATCTGTTAGGATATAAAGAAAAAAGGAGGGATAAGGCTATATTTATGGATAGGATTGAGCACTTATGAGATAGTAGATATAATCAAGATAGAGACAATTGTGGATAGTCACTGGGCTAGAAGGAAAGCGTTTTGGTTTTAACATGTTAAAACAAAAGACATTCCAGTTCAGATAAATAAAACTGATGAAGCAAAAGATAGGAAGTGAATGAAGAAATAAAACTGTTAGGAAGATGAGAAGAAACTGTGTCTTAAACCTAGTAGGGAACAGATTTTGGCAGGGCATGTACACATATCATCACACAGCCCCTTAGCAGGATGAAAGTATAAATTCTACTGTTGGTGAGCATAAAAACCTTGAGGAATAAACTGATAGCTCCTCCCATGAAATCAGCCCTTGGTTTGGGTTTTCTAGTATCCCTATTATAATTATCCCCCCCCCCCCCACACACGGATTTAAACTCAAGGAAAAAGGAACACATGTCTAATTTTTAAAATTTTTATTATTTTTTCTTGCATTTTTATTTACAAGTCAAATGTTTTCCTTTTTCAGATCTCCCCTTCTGAAACCCCCATCCCCTCAATCCTCACCCTGCCTCTAGGAAGGTGCTCCCCTTCCCATCCACTCCCATCCTCCTGCCTTCCCACTCCCCTACACTGGGACATTGAAACCCTCAGACCCAAGGGCTTCTCCTCCCACTGTTGACCAACAAGGCCATCCTCTGCCACATATGTATCTAGCACCATGGGTCCCTCTATGTGTATTCTTTAATTGGTGGTCCAGTCCCCCAGAGCTCTGGGGACTCTGGCCTGTTGACACTTTTACTCCCTCCATGGGGCTGCAAACCCCCTCAGCACCTTTATCTGCCCCATCATTCAGGTAGCCAAATATCAGTAAAATTAGACATTTGTAGTAGTAGATAATTGCGTACAGATATCAGAGTAGATCCTAATCAAAAAAGATTTTTAAAATATTGTCTTCATATTTTAAAGCCTTCAATACAAACGAGTTTACCTAGGGAGTCAATATAGCAGTTAATATTTTAGACATAAATCTTTTAGGAAATCACAACCATCAAGGGCAAGTAGAAAAACTTGAACTTGATAATATATAACTATAGCACATTTGTTTCAGATTCTGACATAGGTGGGTATAACTTCAAACAGCAAAGGAAAAAAATCCACTAAGCTAGTAAGATATGAAACTATGGCAATGAGAATCTCATTAACAACAGGTCTTGTCAGCTTTCTGGTGCCATAAAAATAACTGCAGGTTTGTTTTCCCTCACAGTGCTGGATGTCTGAGTCTGTGACTGATTGGCACCACTGCTTTAGACTGTCTCTGGTCAGCAACAAAAGGAAATCATGGAAGAATAAACAGTCTTCCCCATGGTTAGGGAACAAAATAAAGGTAAGAAGCCAGTATCCAACATTCTCCTTTAACAGTTTCTGAATGAGCAATACCAAGACACCTTCCCTCAATGTTTTCTACTCCATCATCTACCAGAAGTGTCTTGGGGTCAGGACCAAATTTTTGACACTTGAGTCTTTGAGGAACACTTCCAACCCAAACTCTGCCTCAACTACCTTTTTTTCTTTTTTCCCTGAATTTTTTTCTGTTGTTTTTATTTTTATTGGTTACTTTATTTACATTTTAAGTGTGTACCCTTTCCCAGTTTCCCCTCCATAAGCCGCTCTTCACAGCCTGCCTCCTACTGCCTCTATGCAGGCACACCCCCACCATCTCACCCACTCTTGCCTCACTGCCCTAGCATTCCCCTACACTGCAGTATCAAGCCTCCACAGGACCAAGGGCCTCTCCTCCCATTAATGCCAGACAAATCAATCCTCTGCTACATATGCAGCTGGAGCCATGGGTCCCTCCATGTGTACTTTTTGGTTGGTGGTTTAGTCCCTGTGAGCTCTGGGTGGTCCACTTAGTTGATATTGTTTTTCTTCCTATGGGGCTGCAATCCTAATCAGCTCCTTCAGTCCTTCCCCAAACTCTTCCATTGGGGTCCTCAGGCTCAGACTGATGGCTGGCTGTGAGTACCTGCATCTCTGTTGGTCAGGTGTTGGCAGAGCCTCTCAGGGGACAGCTATACCTGGCTCCTGTCAGCAAACACTTCTTGGCATCATCAATAGTTTCTGGGTTTGGTGTCTGAAGATGAGATAGATTAATAGATGAGGCAGTCTCTGGATGGATTTTCCTTTAGTTTCTGCTCCATTTTTTTTGTCCCTATATTTCCTTTAGCTAGGAAAAATTCTGGGTTAAAAATTTTCAAGATGGGTGGGTGGCCTCAACTCTTAACTGGGTACCCTGCCTATCTACTGGAGATGATCTCCACAGATTCTATCTCCCCTTTGTTGGGTATTTTGGATAATGTCATGCCTGTTGGGCCCTGAGAACTTCTTGCTTCCCTGGAATCTGAGACTTTCTAGTGGCTACCCCTCCAGTCCACTGCTACATGTTTCTGTTCAATTTCTCAATCATAAATCTGTTCAATTTCTCAATCATAAATCTCTGTTCAATTTCTCAATCTAAATCTCATTTTAACCAACAAATTTTAGGGAAAAGATTTGAAGCTGGATGTGAGAGAAGTGAGGGCTGATAGGAAGTGGAGAAATGTAGTGATACTGGGATAGCTCTATTGCAAGACTATCGACTGTCCACAGAGAAAAGCAAAAAGTTAGATTGACTATTAGGGATGGACATTATGCCCTATGGCTTTATACAGTTTAAGGGTAGTAAGTTAAGCAGGTGCATTTGTTGTGAGCAAAGTAAAAAGCTGTATTTTATAGATGTAGAAAAGAAAATAATCAGAGAAACTGCAGATTATAAGAACACAGAGGTATGATAATGACAGAAACTAGCAAAAGAAATCTAAGACAAGTATATTCACTTAGGAGATTCATTTGAAATTCCATGTTTTTAATATATAAAGCAATAAAAATCAGAATAGAATGAAAGATAGATTAAAGTAAAGGAGATAAAATAAACTTTTCTCACTAAGGATTATATCCGCCAGATATATCCATTTGCCCAAGAATTTCATAAATTCATTTTTTTAATAGCAGGACAGTAATCCATTGTGTAGATGTAACACATTTTCTGTATCCATTCCTCTGTTGAGGGACATCTGGTGTCTTTCCAGCTTCTGGCTATTATAAATAAGGCTGCTATGAACATAGTGGAACATGTGTCCTTTTTACCAGTTGGAACATCTTCTGGGTATATGCCCAGGAGAGGTATTGCTGGATCCTCTGGTAGTACTATGTCCAATTTTCTGAGGAATCGCCAGACTGACTTCCAGAGTGGTTGTACAAGCTTGTATTTCCACCAGCAATGGAGGAGTGTTCCTCTTTCTCCACATCCTCGCCAGCATCTGCTGTCCCCTGAATTTTTGATCTTAGCCATTCTGACAGAACCCCCAGAATTCGTGTCTCTAGCTCCATATGTAGCAGAAGATGGCCTAGTCGGTCATCATTGGGAAGAGAGGCCTCTTGGTACTGCAATCTTTATATGCCCCAATACAGGGGAACGCCAGGGCCAAGAAGTGGGAGTGGGTGGACAGGGGAGCAGGGAGGGGGGAGGGGGAGGGGACTTTCGGAATAGCATTTGAAATGTAAATTAAGAAAATATCTAATAAAAAAAAANAAAAAAGTAAAGACATCTTTTAAAATCATATCAAATTAATGATATTTTCTGGTTTATTTTTTATTAGATATTTTCTTTATTTACATTTCAAATGTTATCCTCTTTCCTAATTTCCCCACCAAAAGTACTCTATCCCCCCTCCCCTCTTCCCCAACCCACCCACTCCCGCTTCCTCACCCTAGCATTTCCCTATACTGGGACATAGAACCACAGGACCAAGGGCCTCCCCTCTCATTGGTGACCGACTAGGCTATATTCTGCTATATATGCAGCTAGAGCCATGAGTTCTAACATGTGTTTTCTTTGATTGGTGGTTTAGTCCCAGGGAGTTCTGGGAGGTACTGGTTAGTTCATATTGTTATATTTTCTGGTTTAAATCTAAAATGCCTTAGGTAGAATAATACCCTGGAAAATGCATATGAAATACAGGCATTTAATTAAGACTTTCATGAAGTTCCCCTTGAACATTAAAGTACATGTGACTTGATGAGCGAAGTATGTAGCAGAATTGGTTTCCAAGTAACTGCCTGATGTGGGTGGGTAGAATCAAATCCTTTATAGATAATTGAAGAGTGCCATTTATAAATCTGCTTACTGAGAAATGTTATCAACAAATTATATATATATATATATATATATATGTTGTGTGTGTTTATGAAGAGTAGACAAATTATAAAATGTGTTAGTGTGCATATAAAGAGAAATGAAGGAAGGAAGTAAAAGGTGGAAGAAGAAAGAAAAGGACAATGACAGGTATGTCTAAATAAGGAAATAAATTCTGTGTGCACATCCTTATACTTCATACTCACAGTCACTGTAGTTCTAATAGGGGCACAGCACCACTATTTTATCTATATTCTATATCTCATATTCACAGTGTAACAAGTCAGAGAAAATTAAGTTCAGAAAGTAAATAGAAATAGGATGGTGGTGTACCCTGATAGTGTGCCAACAGTCCTGAATTGTGTACAAAGTAGCGCTTGCAAATGACATATGTGAGCTTATATTTAGACTCTCCATTTACTGTACATGTTACTGGATTTGTTTACTATTTCTGGGCCTCATTTTCATTCTTTGTGTGCAATGTGTATATCATTGAAATATCAGAATCAATACTGTCTGTATGTTTGTGTAGTCCCCATACATAGACAATTTTATTTTTCCTATTTGGGAATGGTGGAGGGTGGATGTGGGATGTGGGTGTGGGGTTGGTATAGGGGGGTAACCAAGAAATGGGATACCACTTGAGATGTAAACAAATAGAATGGCTAATGAAAAATAAGTGGATATGATTGATAAATACCCACACACTTGTGATTAGTTTTAAAGGGAGAAGACGTAATAACAGATAAGAGAAATGTTAATAACAATTATTCTAACACTTGAATACTTTCTCTTTCAAATAACACATTTAAAACTTTACATGTAAAAATTTTGGTTTAGATAAATACTACTAGTCTGCAGTAATGGATGATACATCACAGAATGAAGACATGGTACCACCTAAAAATTAGCTGCCAACTAGAATTGTGTGAATATGCACATGCTGTCTAGGAAGAGTGAAATTGATCCCTGAAGGACTCAAGGAGAAGATGGAGAACAGTGTGACTGTGGCTCAGATTCTGATGAAGAGTGAGAGACAGGGTGAGAAGTTAGGGAATCCTAATCCAAAGTTTAAAGCTTAAAAAGTGATCCTATAACCCATATAAAATTCCTCCGATGTAAATTAGAGCTTACTTATACTAGGCTTAAAATAAAAATTCTATAATTATATTAGACTTAAAATAATTGTGCTATGGCCATGCAGCTTAAATATATTGACTGCAGATGAGTTGTGACATTTAAATAAGGAATATGAGTGTATCTTACTTTTTATTTATTTACGTATAAACATAGATTCAAACATATACATATTAAAGGAGCCATGTTAACCTATTTGACACATATAACTTCAGTAAAGAAGAGACTTCACTGTATTACTAATAAGGTGAATTAGCAAGCTTGGCTGTATTTCATTTTTAGAAAAGCATTGAAGTAGGAATTTATTGATGATAGCTCTATAAAGTCTTATCATCTGAATTTGACTATATGCATCAATGAAGACTTCTTCTGCTATTAGCTGGTAAACATGTATGTCAATAAAAAAATACCTGCTCACTTCCGTTTTACGTTTTCCTCAACATCATTGCTTGCTGATCTCTAAGTGAAAATTGTGTGGATTGCTTTCCAAAACTAAAGAGGAGAGAATGTAGAGTTGTTTTCCTTCTGCTTCTCACCTCTCTTTTAGGACAAGGTTATAGATAATAACTGAGACGTATGCAATATTTAAATGTTTTCAAAACGTCGTCATATTTATATTATTTATGGATGCCACTGTCCATGGTGATTTAAAACTACATTAAAGTCAAACCAGGGAGGACATCATAAACAGCTCTTGTTTAAAGGGCATTGTGAAGGAGAGCCTTTAATCTGATTGATGAAATAAATGGAAAGTAATCTATCCTCTATTCAACAGCTTGTTGATGATATGAAAGAATTCCTACTCGAGCAAGCAAGGCTTTAAAGAAAAAGACCTCTTTCATCCTGTCAGCCTCTCATTTTTAGAAAAAAGTTAAGTTTTTCATCATGGTTCAGGGGAGTCCTTGTAAAACGTTCATTGAAAATTTAAGAGCAATTACAGTGTCAGACAGCGAGAAAAATTGCTTTTACTGAGTGAGAGTTCTCTGACAGATGCATTGTGGGAGAATTGATTCTTTCTAGGGGATAAGTGAATTGTCATTGTTAGGCTCTTCTCATGACATCTAGCTAGATGGCATCTGCTTTGTAACAGAAGATTTGAATCAGACAACTGTACTCAACACTAGACAGTGTCTAGATTAGTTCTGCAAAGAAATGAGGCTTTGCTCTGCATGGCATCCACTGAGCTTTTAAAGATTACAGATGAGCAAGGGTTTCAAAGAAAAAAAAAAGTTAGAAAAATCAAAAACAAAGCTTTATAGCCACTTCAGAAAGCCTGGATGTTTAACCTGTAAGGAAGTCTGTCAAATCCTGTGGAAACCACATAGAGTAAAGATCAATAGGATGCCTACTGGCTCCATTAGCTTGGCGTAAAGGGGGGAGAGGGAACCTGCTCTTCCGCAAGAGAAACTACATTATTCCAGGGATTATGCGGGATCAGTTCACTTTGCAGTGGAGAAGAAGAAGAGAAAGTGAATGAAGATTCTTGGTGGGCCAAGACTGGAGAGAAAGGGCTTGCCAGGTAATATAATTGGAGATGAGGTAGTGGCTGATTGACTGGGAGGTGTCGCTAATTAGATGTTCATTTGCATAGGGGAATGTGTCAGTGCTGATCTGGAATGAGGCATGAGAAAAGCGATTCAGAGAGAGAGAGTCACAGAAACTGCTGTCACTCAAATCTGCTGCAAGCCCAGCTAAAAGTTAATACTAGTGTGCTGTTTATGCCTTTTGAGTGAAAGCATATACTTGCTTGGGAAAAACTTGCATTTTAATCAAGAAAATCACTCCAGGTCTCATAAATCTTTACAGCTGTATGTGCATTAACTACAGAATTAATGTTAAGCATGTTGTTACTTGGTATTATAATTGGGAGAAATTTGTAATCAATATAGTAGAAAGAATAATTCATAATATGAAATGACTCTTCTTATTTCATATTTGGTGTTTAGCATAAATGTTGCGTTTGAAGGATCAGTGAATAATTTTAGTTTAAACACGGGGGTTTGAACTGACACAAATATATTTGGTAGTGATGGAGCAGCACAAAAGTTTTGTGTTACTTAATAATTGTGTTTGAAATTTGCAATAAAAGTTATATACTTAAAATATTAAAAGTTTTATATACTGTTTTTTTTTAAAGCTAGTTTCAACCTTATTGAAACAGGCAAAATATTAGCATTCTTTTCTTCCACCCAATTTCTTATCTTAATTTTTTTGTGTGCAATTAAATGTCTTGAGAATCTTTAAGAGTGCACAATGCCAGCACACTCTTTGTAGGAAACCATGTGCTGCCAAAAGCATGGGCTTTATCTTGATTCCTGCTATAAGCACCCTTGTCCGGTCCTCAAAGCCCTTTATCATTGTTTATATGAATCCTCAAATGAATTGACAGTGGTTCAGAAAGGTAAATTTGAATCACGTCAATGGAGTGCAGATGAAATTAAACAGCACATGAATCCCACTACTTTCACTTCTGATATTTTTCTTTTTGCATCCATACACGATTGTTTCCTCCAGGTTAGCAAAAGTGCACTTAACTACTTTACTAACAATGGAGTTACTCCATGCATCTCTGCCATAAGAAACGGTATGTTACTTGGTGATTTTCAGGTGGGAAAAAAGTATAACCCAACCAGGGAGTTACAACTTTAAATGCTCTACATGATAAATATTACTATATTTATTAAGTTTAAAAGAACTTACTTGATTGCGGAGCATTGCGGAGCTATGAATATTTACAGTGAGGTTGATGCAGCTAAATTGAACGTAGAAATCGCAAAAATGCCACATCTTTCAGGTATTTGAAGCTAATGGGCAAAGAAAATCAGGTCTTCTAACATCACAGGGGCATGGCTATTACTATTAGTGCAATAGGGTCTCTCTCTAATGGCATATGGAACCACCTTTAAGTAGTATTTTATAATGCATTATAAAAACCCCAAACTCAAAGTACCTAAATAGAGTCACTGTGCACACATGCCTGCTTTTCATTTGTTAGTAAACATTGCAAAGTATTCTCAAGTGCAAAGGAACGGCATTTGAGAAGGGGTGGGGAAAATTGTGTCATGTGATCTAAGCACACCTCAACAGTGTGAAATATGAAGCAATCTAGAGGCAGGTTCACTTGTTAACTCCTGTGAGAAGAAGCCTATAGAATCATAAAATCTATCTGACCATAGAGATAAAAGCAGGTTGTATTATGCTAAATAAAATCTAGATTAGAGTTCTATTTTATATGTAGGCTCATTTTACCTAAAATTCATTATTTCTGACTATATAGATTTATATTTAACATTTAATAACCTAGAAATGTATTTATGTCATTATTAATATACACCTAAATATCATTTCCCCTCCAAGGTACATTTAGTAACATGAATATACAAAAAATATAAGCATATTCAAAAACTGAAGTAATGATTTTAATATCCATAACTAGGTACTCAAGAACATGAGGGTCATCACCCCATAAAAGGAAGGCATCAGTTAGGTCTGGATGTTAGAGCCTAATGACTCGTGCCCTCCAATAGCTACCATGGCCATCAGAGCTGCTGCATGTTACTCTCCTACAGTCGCTACCACCAGTAACATTCATATATGATAGCTTCTAAAATACGCAAGGGAAACTAAGATGTCTAAAAAATGATTCCTGTGTCTATGGTGAATTCATGTTTATGAGAGAGATGAAAATTAGCATGTGGTAAATGCTTCAGAAAGAAGGTTTTCCTTCTTCTCCAATTCTGTCACCTGAGTAGAGCACTCAAAAAAGGCATGTGGATGTGTTTCTGTGACTTTGCCATCTGTGGCACCGTGTGCTATCCAGTGATACTCTGTGAAAGCTACACTACATAGCAGGCTCTTTTCATTCCAATATATGCAGAATAATTACTTTAATCTTTTCCCTCTGTGAGGAAAGATAAATGCTATCTGCTGTATATACCTGATGAGACACTTATCTATTTTGATAATGAATGAATCCATTTTAAACACATGTTATACTATCCATCATTTGTGGTTCAAAAATGGATGACAGTATGATTATGTCTTCATAAGATAAGCAAATGTGTATATTCTTAGGTCCTCTGGCTTTTAAAACACCAGCAAAGTACAACTGTGCAAATTAGTCATTTTTTTCTAATGTTGACTTTAAATCTGGTAGCCTTTCTATCTTATTGAATTGCATGTCACAGTTAATTTTAAGGAGATTAAGTTACACTAGAGTAGAATATACTAATAATTTATCACACTTTTATGTAATCATTTTGTAAACTATGTACCATAAGACATTTCCATGACCAGGGTTGCTGAAGATAGGCAAAAAATATTAACAGAACAATTTATTGGTCTGTAAATGAAGACCAGTGTTAAGAATGTGAGACACATAATTTACTAATACACCATTCAGGCCACAAGTTTTAACAAAAAATTATCAACATCCACATATTTAAGAACACAGCCATCCAAGTATATAGAACTAAAATTTCAAACTTAAAAAGCACAGAAAATGTTAACAGATAAGACATTATTTTGTCTGAAATTTTAGAAAGTTTAAAGACGTACTTATGCTCATTTAATTTCATATATTTGGGAGTATGTAGAAATGGGAATGCTTAGGTACTAACAGCTTAGCAAGTATTTTCTTTACATATTAGCTAACCATCTCATATTAAGCACTGTCCTTTCTGAAGGGCCCTTTCTGCGTCCATGAAGACACGTCACTCTGCTTATACATTGCCCTTTACTTGAAGATCTGGAGCTGTTAGCAAGCGAAAATACAGAATGTAAGCCTATGTCAAACTCAACTCCGGACATCAAAAATCTCAACAGCTTTGATTTCACTATGCCTTCACAACTTTCACTTCTTCTCATCTTCCATTTTACTGCATATTTTTTAAAAAAATTGAAATTGCATGGTCCCAAAACATACTGCAAGACCAACTGACCATGCTAGTCACAGTGTGTCATTTATCTAAACAGGTTGAAGGAAAAGGCAAAAATGCAAATACACCTGGGTTGCTAGTCAGCTTATAATAAAAATGGAAGTTGCAAGACCTCTCATCAAAACATATTTTGTATGGGAAAGGGGAGAGAAGAAATTCCTTAAAATACTCAGAGAATAACTCAATATTTTTTTTTCACTTTTTCTGTTGAACATTAATTCTCTGGTTTAATTTTTACCTAAAACGATGCATTCTTTCTCCTGGAATCCCTCGTCCCTGCTTGACAATGAACTGGGAGATGATCAGAACAAAAATAGTTTAAACTTTGAGCTTTTTTCACTCACGTAGTTTTGTTATCATTCTGTGCTGGGACTGCATGCCACCATGGGGATTTGCCTTCTCAAAGTGACTAAAGAAATGGGAAGATAGAGGACTGCAACTGGAAACACTGGTGATAACAGGGTGTCTCCGTGAGTTATATTTAAAGTTGTGATGACACTAAATTGCTCTCTCAAAAATACATTGTTCTGTGTGACATGCCTTATACAGTATAAGATTGACAAATTATGTGTAAGACTGAGAATTTTGAATTAATCTTTTTTCAATGAAGACCTATTTAATTAATGACAGTCTCTACACTTAAAATGATACATATTCTCACATTAGAGAATGTCAACTATGTTTACTTGCTGATTCATAAAACCTGAGATTATTAAGAATTTCTCAGTCATTTTACAGTCCATAGTCAATCTCTAATTTCATAGTTTGATTAAAAGTACATTGGAAAATGCTTCGTATTTTATTGTCAAATGAAAAAGTCTGTTTCCAGAAATAAGTTATATCCATTACAGAGAAAAATTTCAAAGCATTGCGTCATCTTGGAGATGGCTTTAAACTTTTTTCTTAGAGAATCAAACAAAAGTATTTCTTAGTTCTACAACCTACCATAAGAATGCTGTTAAGGCTAGTTTTGAAAAAGCTGACAACACAGTTTAATTTGAGTATCAAGAATTTTATTAACATGTCTTCTCCATCTGCTTCTACCTCCTTTCTCTTTATTACAAATTTAGCCCCATTTTTAAAATACTGCATTTACCTTCATTTGTTCTCTCATCAAAAGCCATTTACCTTATTTAATAGTTTCTGAGACTGTTACTTTAAGTTAACATATAGTGAATGAATCAAAATATTAATAAAAATATTTCATCACTTTGAAAAGCAGCAATTGGGCCACATGAAAATCTTACCTGACAGAAACAGAACTTAATTAAGTCAAGCAATCACATAAATTTTGAATTAGAGGCATGTCACAGCAAGGAACATGTACAAGGCTATGTCTGCCAAGAGGAGTAAGGACATATACTAAAGTAATGTCACAGTAGTGACATTTACTATAGCTCCTAAGTTTCATGCTTCACTCACCAAAATGCTGACTGGTGAAAATTAAGGCTCATAATGAATAAAATATCTTTACTCGGACCATTGCCATGTCGGCTTTTGTTCAACAGATTTCATGCTCTGCATTAAAGAGATAGTAAACATATTTCTATTACATTTGTTTTCATGTTGCCAGGGACAAAAACAAAAACAAAACAAAACAAAAAACAAAAAAATAAATTCTTGACTGTTAAGTATGTTAACACCTTGTCTGTTTTAAAACTATATTTTCCAATAGCCTTCACTATTGCAATCCACAGAATATTGCAAATTGGAGCATGAAAAATTTATTTCTGGTAATATTTATTAGAAGAGATGTACAGAATGTTTTGTTTCTGAAATTGACCTTGAAAAAGAATTTACTTCATTAATATATTTAAATATTCTATATGTTCTTCTCCTTGCTTGAGATTTTGTTGACAAACTATCTCAGTCTTAGCTCTATGTTATTTTAGAATCACAGTAATATTTTATGAACAATTGACAATGTTGTGATAACTAAGGCATATAAATTAATGTGGGTAGTGTTTCCTTGTATTTAAACAATGTAATAAATTTAAATTTGAATCCAACCCAGAGTGGTCAAGCCTGAAACCATATACACACAAACAGAAAATTTGAGCACAGTAGGTTCTATCTCTATGACATAATAAATATGTAACAATAATAATCAAAGACTAAGAGAGAATGAGGTCATGAGAAGGATGGGAGAGAAGATATCTGGAGGGACTGGAGGGACTGGAGGGAGAAAAAGAAGGCAAAGTGATGTCATCTATTTTAATAAAATTATAATTTTAAGACAGGAAAATCTCTGATTTTCCTTATTCTTGTATTATCATGCCTATCATTTACTACACAAGCCTGGGTACAGATATGCATGTGCGTGCACGCACACGCGCACGCACAGAAACACTTCTTGCTATCTAATCTAGAAATTCTATCAGGTTTCAAAAATTAGTCTTTCATAGTAACCTGAGAATTAATTACAAAAAATTTCAGAACTGAGGAGATGACAGGGGCTGGATTCCATAAATTATGATATTATTTGTGTGGGATACTGGAAAACCTTACCTTAGGAAGTGTATAGTTTAAAAAGAAACTTCAACAAGCAGGAAAGTAATGAGAGTTGTGGGATAAATAAGAGTTGAAAATCTTTCTTTAATGGCAGCACTGACTTCCACAACCATTATTTACTCTAGCGTCTGTAGCAACAAATGTTTCTTATTCTTTCTTTTTTTCAACTTTTATTAGATATTTTCTTCATTTACATTTCAAGTGTTATCCAGAAAGTTCCCTATACCCTCCCCCCTCCCGGCCCTGCTTACCTACCCATCCGCTCCCACCCCTTGGCCCCGGCGTTCCCCTGTATTGGGGCCTAC
>LR751923.1:83969-123724 GCA_902729485.2 Mus minutoides
TTTAGTAAATTGTATCTTGGGTAGTCTAGGTTTCTGGGCTAATATCCACATATCAGTGAGTACATGTTATGTGAGTTCTTTTGTGAATGGGTTACTTCACTCAGAATGATGGCCTCCAGATCCATCCATTTGCCTAGGAATTTCATATATTTATTGTTTTTAATAGCTGAGTAGTACTCCATTGTGTAAATATACCAAAATTTTGTATCCATTCCTCTGTTGAGGGACATCTGGGTTCTTTCCAGTTTCTGACTATTATGAATAAGGCTGCTATGAACATAGTGGAACATGTGTCCTTGTTACCAGATGGAATATCTTCTGGATATATGCCCAGTAGAGGTATTGCAGGATCTTCAGGTAGATCCTATGTCCAATTTTCTGAGGAACCGCCAGACTGATTTCCAGAGTGGTTGAACCAGCCTACAGCGGATTATGATGCTAACCATAAAAACTCTTGATCTGATAAAGACACAACAGCTTGGTGCTTGACTAGATAACCAAATGCTGTGGAGAAAGTAAACTACAACCTAACATGGAGCCCCCAGAGGTTTCTGTGTATCATCTGCAGTCCTTTCACCCACTTTAACCCTGGAGCCCTGAGCTCTCTGCCCCTGTAGTCAAAGCAGCATGGTGCTTGTAACACAGTCCTGAGTTTAGGAATTGGTTTGGGTCCCTAACTAGCTTTAAAACTGTGTAAGAGGCATGCATATTTCTTTTTCTGTATCTGTAACTAATAAATAACAATGATGATGAGAATTACAGCTAGCACCTTGCAGATATTGATGGAAGCTTCGATTTCATTTGGGGGGTTGATGAAGTTTGAGTACCTAAAGTTTAGCTAACACCATGGAAGGTGAATTTGGGTAAGACACACAAACTCTGGTTTGATTTAGAAGACTAATTTGACTTCCCTGAAGGCATCTCTTTAGTCAAGTGTGTTTGAAGAATGACTTTGTTTGGTTTAATGAAAACAAATTGACTGCCTGAAAGAAAGATAGTTATTTTTTTCTATAGCAGGCATTTTTCCTACAGTATTTTTAGAAATCACCACGCACATCTGTATTCTGCTCTTAGACGTGTTTTCTAACTTTGAGAAGAAGAAAGAAACTGACAAAAATTTCCAGCATGTGATGATCACCCAGACAGTTGGAGGAGTTACATGGTTTTTATAATTTATCAGTTGACTGTCACCACAGAATGAAGCAACAGATGAAACTTTAAAACTTTGTTGCATTGTATACATAGATGATACACTATTCTGATGAGGCTTGAGACTCTACACCTCCTGCTTATAAGGTCTTGGACCTTGTAATTTACTTATCATTGTGAATATAATTATATATAATTATATAATATTTATACTAAGCCATACAGACTGGGTCAGTGTGGATGAACCATCCTGGGATTTTCTACTTTCTCAGGTATAGCCCAAATATCCTTAGTAACATCATACAAACTCGTTGGTGACCAAAGAGCCATCTTATCGTGTCCTTCTCCTTTCAGATCTTATGGAGACAGCATATCATCCTGCAGCAGAGAATTATCTAGATGCATGTCTCACACTGGTCACTGTGGATCTCCACGCATCATACAAACACTCTACACTGCTGTACTCTGTTACTATCTAAGCGGTCAGAAGTTCCCAGCACCATGGTAGAACTGTACAGAATACATGCAGTTTTCTTTACCTAGAATTTCCTTCCTCAACTTTGCTTCATTTCAATTCCTTTATACTCGGGTGCTATGTTCCCACCGATCTATAGTTCACAAATTCCTGATTTTAATTGACATACCTGCACTCCATGCAGTATTTGGTGTGTGCAATAAATGTTTGGGAAAAAGCAAATCAAAAATATCTCCACGTGAAATGTAGTAATATGCCTTTCTTATAATTTTTAACACAGTTTCCATAACAAATTCACATGGAAATTGCTGTCTAGATTTTGTATTTTATTCAAAAGTCTACCAGGCATTGTCAGAGGCTTTGCCTGCACTCTCCTGTGTATCATATCAAATTCTCATTTTAAAAACTGTGAGGTTCACAATGACAATTTCTTATTTTTTCAGTGAGATCGGTACTCATAATTCTGAGGAAACATGCATTATATACACAAAAACTATTATGGCTAAAGAGATATAACAATGTTTAATTAATTACCTTAACCTTACAGCTAAGTTCAAATGAAGTAGCTGATTTAAATAATTGCACATACCTATATATCAATTTCTATATTAAAAATGGTCTTTCAATGGGAAAATAATATCATATGCAGTCACAAGTAGTAAAAAATAACATTTACATGATTTTTGTATGATAATGCTACCAATTATTTTGGTAGGTATCAAAATAATATGGCATACTTTTGATGACATAAAAATAATCTTAGTTTTCTTGAAACACAGATATGTTGCTTTACAATCAATGCTGAGAGAAAGGTGTGCTGAGTTTTGAAATAATATTTTTAAACAGTGAAGGTGATCAAGACCCATAGGGTTAGTGGAAAGCAGAAAAGGGGAGTATATTCCATTTGCATAGCTATTACAAATTATTATCTGAATAGAGCAGGAGATTTCTGCAGACCAAATGTACTAGAATTCTTACAATAAATTTTCTAATATCCATGAAGCTCTCTTCTTGGTCTCAAGCTACTTTGTGGTCTAGATGACACAACACTTAATAGGTTGAAATTAGAACCATACTAAAATAGTGCTACTTGCAATCATTCTCAGCACAGAGAATGATACTTTATAAGACTCTACCCTCAAACATGTCTACTCATAATCTTGAATTTGAGTTGAATGAGAAGGTCCATAAATTTTGGTTTCTGATCTAACTTGTAACAATAAATTGGGTTATTGGATTCACAAATTACACACACACACACACACACACACACACACATATATATATATATATATATATATATGTATATGGATTCTTCAAGCTGAGAGGATCATGTTTGTGTGTAGGTACCAACTATAAGAACAATGCTAACCACAGTAGCAGCCATGGAGGTATTCCTGATAGCTGTGACACCATATGCAAGTCCTTTTGCATTCTTCATAAGATATGAAAAGTCAGTGTCACTGTTAAATTTAATTCATAGACATAACAAGAACATTTTGGAAATTATCTGACTGTCCCTGGAACACACTGAAACAGTGAGTCAGGATTTAAACACAGGAAGCCATGACTCAGACCAGACAATCAGGCTCAGCTAGTGAACCCAAGATGCACAGGCAGGGCAATTACAGGAAAATCAAAGCCTTTCAAGAAGGAAGTCACCGTTGGCTCCAAGTAGGAAAAAAATTCTTGCCAGTAATCAGTTTGATACAATGGTCTTGTCTTTTCTGTCTATGATTTGACAAAGGCAAAAAAATATTGTCATAAGAAATGAAAATGAACAAGTTATGTACCTGAATAAAGTCTATCTCATTGGAAATTCCTTTAACCTAAGCATCTTAAAGGAGATGTTTAATGAAAACCTAACTAAAGTGCTTAATTGTAACTCAGTTGTAAGTCAGTTGGTAGAGTGCTTCCCTAGTGTGCATGTGTCCCATCCTCAGCACTGCCAAAGCTAGAGGTGTGGTGGCATATACTTGTGATCCTAGTACTGGCACGTTCATAGAGGGAGGCTAAGAAGTCAAGCTCACCCTCTCTTATAGAGAGTTTGAGGCCAGCCTGGGATATGTGAGACATGGCTGAAAGAACAAAAAAAGCAAAGAAGGTGGGTGGGTGGTAAAGGAAATAAGGAATAGAAAGAAAAATAATAGTATAGCTAATGTCTGAAAGCAAGAACATGAGGACACATGGAAGGTTTTCCCAAAGTTCTCAGCTTGTTTCAAAGTAAACAGTGTGATCATTTGCATGCCTGCCCTACTCTTGCAGTGCCCAAAGAACAGATTTCACATTACTCATGCATGGACTTCATCTTCTATGATACTGAAACAAATTTCTAAGTAAATTTGCATTTCCTGCTAGCTACTGGATGGTTGACTATTAATATCCAAGGGTCCATATGTAGTCTACACTATTTATGAAGTACTTTCTGTGCTAAAAGTGTGAAAACAAAGGACCAGAATGTAGTTCTAACTTGTAACCCACACACATACAACCCCCCACATGCATATGCATACACATGCACATGCATACATGCATACACATACACATACAGGCACATGGAGCTAGCTAGATTTTAGGTAATTTTTTGTTTGTTTGTTTGTTTTGTTTTCGAGACAGGGTTTCTCTGTATATCCCTGGCTGTCCTGGAACTCAATTTGTAGACCAGGCTGGCCTCAAACTCAGAAATCTGCCTGCCTCTGCCTCCCAAGTGCTGGGATTAAAGGCGTGTACCACCACATCGGGCTTAGGTAAACTGAACACAGGCCAAAGTCATATGGAAAGAGGGAACCACAACTGAGAAAATGGCCTCCACAGATTGGCTGTTGGGGTAGCTTGTGGGATATTTTCTAGACAAATGACTCCTGTGGCTGGGCCCAACTCACTGTAGATGGTGTCATCGCTGGGTTGGTGGTCCTAGAGAGTACTGAGTGATTTAAGAAATCAGGCTGAGAAAACCAAGCGGAGACAGACATTTAACAGCTTCTCTGATTTTTGCTTTAGTACACAGCACATGGCAGCCTATAACTCTATGTCTAGGAGATCTGAAACCTTTGTTTGATTTCTGAGGACACTTGTACACATGTATGCATACCTTTCTGCCAAAGAAACACATGGATATGCACATTTCCACACAGAGAAACACATGAATGTATACATACCCAACACGAAACTCATTTATACCCATGCATAAGTAGAAACCGTAAACACAAATCCTAAAGAGCAGGATACACCAGGAAAGACTGAAGATACTTCCCATGCCTACCTGAAGGGGTAAGTACTTTTAAAATGGGTGACAGGCAATGAAGTTCTCTAGGCCAACAAAATTAAATAAGAGAATATTCTAAAAACTCCAAACACGAATAAAATTTCACCAGTAAGAAAAAAAGAAAGATATCGGCTGAACAATGCACAGGGTAAATTCCTCATATGTTCTCATTTCATCTGTATTTTACTTTGCTGCTATTTAATATGAGTTTATTGTACATCTCCCTGGAGACTGCACTCTCCATGTGTCACGCTCCATGACGAGAGGCTTTTGCCAATCCTCATTTATAGCACAGTGACAACGACTGTGACTCACAAGTAAATCAAATGCAAAGAAAAATATGACCTGGCATTTCCTACTTTGAGGCAAAATAGATTTAGGTCATCTTCAGGGCCTCCATACTAAAGAAAGATGATTACTACCTAGAAAATACCAGCAACAGGCCCAAAGTGGGGTCCAGTTCAAGGGGAGGCTCTAAGACCTGACACTATTACTAAGGCTGTGGAGCACTCACAAAAAGGGACCTAGCATGACTGCCCTCCAAAAGACCCAACAAGCAGCTGAAAGAGTCAGATGCAGATATTTGTGCCCAACCAACCAACAGACAGCAGCTGCTGACCCCTGTGGTTGAATTAAGGGAAAGCTGGAAGGAGCTCAAGAGGAAGGCAACCCTAAAGGAGGACCAGTAGTCTCAATTAATCTGGAACCCTGAGATTTCTCAGACACTAGACCACCAACCAGGCAGCATACACCAGCTGATATGAGGCTCCCAACACATACACAGCAGAGGAATGCCAGGTTTGGGTTCAGTTAGAGAATATTCACCCCTAAACCTAGAGAGACTGGAGGCCCCAGAGAGTTTAGAGGTCAGGTGGGGTGGGGGTGGGGGACATCCTTGTGAAGACAGGGAGGAGGTATGGGATGTGGAACAGTAGGAGGATGGAACGGGAGGGGAATAAAATCTGGAATTTTAAATAAATAAATAAATAAATAAATAAATAAATAAATAAATAAGATTATATAATAAAAGAAATAAACTGGCTATATTATATTTGGAAAATAAATCCTTGCAACTGAGTATAAATGTATATTATACTCAGAATATATGATAACACAAAGCCCAGAAATTTACCCTGTGAATTGTGCAGCCAATATCTTTTTCTTTTTTCTTACTGGTAAAATTTTATTCATGTTTTGCAATTTTTCGAACATTCTCTTATTTAATTTTGTTGGCTGAAAGAACTTAATTGCCAGTCACCCATTTTAAGTACTTTCCCCTTCAGGTAGGCATGGGAAGTATCTTCAGTCTTTCCTGGTGTACCCTCCTCTGTAGGATTTGTGCAATTATATATATATATATATATATATATATATGATAAAAAACACCTACACCCTTTATGAGATGCACATATCTCATCCTCTCTCTAGAAGCAAAGTACAAAGTTTTTCAAAATTATAGAATTTAAATTTCTAGGCTATGAACCAATTCCACTCCACTGACTCTTGAGAGAGTGGAAAATCCTACTAGGTCATAAATTCTGGTAGTTCCAGCTACCATGACAACACACTGCTATGAGATGTTCTCTCTGTGTCTAAGCAAACAGGTTTCAATTGGCCATCTTCCAGAAACTCTTGCCAAGACAGGACTGATCACACTCAAGTCAGAACATGGAACCATTATACCCACTGTAAGTTACTCACTAGATATCATTATCTGATATTGGCTAAAAGTAGGTGAGTTTGGCTGGAAATAATCTATAGAGGAGGCTATTAGGGACTTGTACACATAGAAGAAGATAGGACCATTCCATGCATTAGAAAGTTTTCCTAGTCAGCACTAGAAAATCCTTCAAATTATGAAACAAGAGATCAAATGAGCTTAAATGTAATCCCGAAGAGAAAAGGAACCTTAATATCACAGCTCCTAGAAGCAGAGAGAAAGGGGAAGACACTCAAAAGACAAGGATTCAAGACTTGCATTGTAAAATACAGATGCATTGCTTAATTTTATAAACAAGCCGTATCCACCAGGTTATGAGCTTTTTCCTTTGGCTTGTTGGTTCTGTGTGCTAAATCTCTGGAATATGAATTATCTTCTCTGGAATATTAACACTTCTTCTTGGTGTTTTGATGGAGCTATCCGGACATATGCTTTGGGTCATTACAGCCTTCATCAGACAGTCTTTTTGAGCTTGTTTCTATCTTCAGAATCTTTCGTAGTCCCTGGATACCCTTGATCAAAGTACCTATCTATACTTATTTAGAAACTTCTGTACATCTCCTGTTACACTGTGACTCAAATTGCAGGGACAGGGTTCAGTTTGTTCAGTCTGAATCTCCACTCATGAGAACAATAGTCTGCATATGAGAACAGCCATAAATATTAAGGAAAAGAAACAAATTGATGTAAATGATATGTTTCAGTCCAAAAATAGTCATCAGTTGTTCTATAAATGATAACTCATATTTCTATATTTCCTTGAGTGCTAAGTTCTATCTGGTCAAACACTATCTGATTAGAGAGTTAGGTAAAGTTTTCACCAACATGAAGTTAATAAGCCTGACAGCTGTCATTTGAATTTAGGTGCATAAGCTTCCATTGCCTAGAATTTTATACCACATGTTTAGTGATTTTCTGTTGGGTTTTATGCCCACTACGAAACCAAGCTATTATTGAAAACACACTGTGAGCATCCACTTCTGTATTTGCCAGGCACTGTCATAGCCTCATATGAGATAGCTATATCCCTTCAGCACACTCTTGCTGGCATATGCAATTGTATCTGGGTTTGGTGGCTGATTATGGGATGGATCCCCGGGTGGGGTAGTCTCTGGATAGTCAATCCTTTCATATTAGCTCCAAACTTTGTCTCTGTAACTCCTTTCATGGGTATTTTGTTCCCTATTCTTTCATGTCTCTAGCTGCATATGTAGCAGAAGATGGCCTAGTCGGCCATCATTGGGAAGAGAGGCCCCTTGATATTACAAACTTTATATGCCCCAATACAGAGGAACACCAGGGTCAAGAAGTTGGAGTGGGTGGGTAGGGGAGCAGGGCAGGGCAGGGGGAGAGTATAGGGAACTTTCAGGATAGCATTTGAAATGTAAGTTAAGAAAATATCTAATAAAAAAAATAAGAAGAAAACACACTGCACTTAGGAAATACATCATGTGATTTTAGTCCAGCATTAACTACTGCCTTATTTCATTGTGGCTTTTCATTTCATTTATCATTTTACACACACACACACACACACACACACACACACACACACACACACACACAAATTTGTAAGCAAGGTTACATGATTACTAGTGTGAAAGTTAGGGCACAGTGGAGGAAATAACACATACAAACTCTAGTTCAGTGAAATCTAGTTCATGATTGAATGTATGCATCAATTGAGGAGTAGATTCTGAGCACTGCATGTAGTGTTTGTCAAAGTGCTCTTTATACCAATGGAGTGGTAACCAATCCTGAGTCACACGGTCAACAAAACCAACTCAGTCAGAAGTACTCCTCATTTTGTACCAGAAAGAGAGCATGTGTTCTGGGATCATTTCAGAAGTAGCACTCTAGCTAAAGGGTGTGGCTCGGGGTAGTAGAGTTCAATGGCTCCTCAGCCAGCTGTTGCCAGGTAGAGTTGGTGATAGCAACAGCCTTGGGCTAGATTACTCTCCCTGCTTCCTGGGGAGTATTGGAAACAGAACTCTCTTCTTGTCTTCTCTTCTTGTCTGAGGTTATTCATGAAGGCAATAAAAAAGAGCTTAGGTGTTCCAGGTTTCGAAGAAATCTTCAGAGATGGATGAAGCAGGCTTGGGAATAAGTAATGTGCCAGGGAACCTCAGAGGGAAGCCTCCTTATTCTAATCCTAAGGAGTTCTGGTACTTAAAACATGCACAGCTCTGCTGCCCAGAACAATAGCCTGTAATCCAGCTATTAAAATCCTGATATGTGGCTTCTCTTCAGTGAAATGTACTTCAAGTGAAAAAAGGTTGGATTCCAAAGAGACATATGCTAAAGGAAGGTAAAAGGTTTCACAAATGACTGTGATATCTTTTATACCTGTTAAAAGAATACTTTTTTAAAATTTTAAACCAGTTTTTATTAGATATTTTCTTCATTATGAAGAAATAATACTTTTAAGTAGAAAGGGTCAAATGAAATGTATGATCAAAACCAATTTCACATGTTTTATTTTTAACTTTTAAAATGTAACTGCTAGAAAATTTAAATGTAGCCAAGCATGGTGGTGCACGCCTTGAATCCCAGCACTTGGGAGGAGGCAGAGGCTGGCAGATTTCTGAGTTTGAGGCCAGACTGGTCTACAGAGTGAGTTCCATGACTGCCAGGACTACACAGAGAAACCCTGTCTCGAAAAAAACCAAAAACCAAAAACCAAAAACCAATAAATAAATAAATACATAAATACATAAATAAATCTATATATACAGTTTTTCTTTAGGGCTCATTTTCCCTTTAAAAATTTTTGACTATCATAAATACAGGTTATATGCCTGTAGAGCTTAGTGTGATATTTCAACACATACATATATCATGCCCAGGTTAAAATCTAGACTCCTTAAACTCACTTATTTGCAATCTCCAATGACCTTCATTGTATATTCAAGTGAATTTTTAAAATATATGTCTTACCTTCAGTGTCTACTACACAAAAAATATTTTATAGCACAGTGACATACATTTTTGTCACCTCTTCCTCTTCCAAATTTATTACATTTATTACATTAAAAAATGATTCTTCTCTCATACAATATATCCTGACTACATCCTCTCCTCCCTCCACCCCTCCAATCCCACCCCCATCTCCTTTTCCCCAAGATCCAGGCTTCTCCATTTCCCTTCAAAAAAGCACAGGCCTCCCAGTAATAAATAGCAACTGAACTCAGCATAGGAAGAAGCAGCAAGTGTAGGCACAAACTTTCACATCAAGGCTTGACAAGGCAACTGAGTAGTAGGGAAAAGATTCCACAAGCAGGCAAAAGAGTCAGAGATAACCCTAGGCCTATAGTTAGGAGTCCCACAAAAACCCCAAGCCAAGCAAGCCCATTATGTATGCAGGGTGCTAGGGATAGACCCATGTAGTCTTTGTGATTGCTGATTCAGTATCTGTGAGCCCACTGAGCTCTAAGCAGGGGCTCTGTGGGCTGTGTTCTCCTGGTCTTTTTGACACCTCTGGCTCCTATGATTCTTCCCTGAGCTCCCTCTAATATTTGACTATATTTGCAAAGAGATTAAAAATAAAGTTAAAATCTGTATTTTAGAGGTTTAAACTGGCAGATAATATTGGTATAGACATACAACACACATTGTATTCATTTTGTATAAGTGTACAATTATATAGTATTAAGTAGGATAATTATCATTCCTGTCACTTCAAGCACTTATTGCAAATATTAAACTTAACATTTAAATTATAAAAAATTTTTATTTATTGCAGTTTTATAACTCAGTTTAACTTGTAAAAATTCATCAGAGCATTTATGACCCAGAGTAAGGTTTTGTCAACAACCCAAAATAGCTGGAGATGAGTGGCCCTTAGCCAGGAGCAGTTTTGTGGAAAGTTTTGTTTTTTTGTTTTTTTTTTTTTTTAAGTGTGCAAAATAAAACCAAGATGGACAAAATAGAAATCTATTCAATTAAATCTCAATATCTTCATGTCCACTGTTTTCTCATGAGATATATACATTTTCAGAAACACAGTTCCAACTGTGTCACAGTCAGAAACAGTCCTGTGAGCCATGTGAAGTGCACTGAGGTAAAATTAAACACACAGTCCACATATTCTTAATATGTTTAACATTTTAAATTTCAATACTACCATCTTAATATTCTTTGTGATTTAGTTAGTTATTGTTCTGGTTCTGTTTTAAGCTCTGCAATTTCTGGTCCCTTTTGAAGCAGAATGCCCCATTGATGTTTCAAATAAAGAGACTCAGTGATGGACTGGTTTAAGAATAAAATAAAATGACTAACAACCAGGAAAGAGGAAGCTCTCACCATTACTACCAAGAAAATCAAATGCTTTTACTATATTGAAAACAATGTACATGCTAAGACCAGGACACTTCTGAGTTTATCTGTATTCAGGGAAACCTTCATCATGGAACAGAAAAATAGCAGAGATGGATTCTGTCTTCCTATCTTATTGACTCTGCTATTCTGGAATGTCTCAGGGGTCACAATATAGTAGGTGATAGTCAATATACTCACGGTCCATTCTTTATCCATGATTATTACATGTAAGCTCTAAATGGCCATAGTAATAAATAGGAAAGATTAAGTGCCATAGCACAAACTAAATGTGGTCAGTTCAGTAAAATACGCCATAGCAGCATGGCAATAGAAGCTTATGTGCTAGAAATGGAAATTCATGGCAACAAAGGGTCACAGTGACATAAAAAAGGAAACACTATAGCAATTAACAAAGCTCAAGTGATTTTTAATTTTAGAAAGAAAATCTATAATATAGTACAAAGAACAGGAATTCAATTAGAAAACAAGGAGTCCTCAATTGGAGAGATGATTCAGTGAATAAAGCGCTCTTTCTACAGCAGCCAAGGGCTGTGGTTCTGGGTACAGGGCACCCACATAACATGATCCCAGCACTGGAAGGATAGAAAGAGAGGTTGGCTCTCTAGCAAGTATCACTGTAACAGCAAGTTCCAGCATCTGTGACAGGCCCTGTTTCTAAGGAAAAAGGAAAAGGGCAAAAAAGGAAAATATCGATGACAATCAACAGCCACCTACATCCACACAAATATGTACACACATATATCCCTTTCAGTCATATATAAGACTCTCAGTCCTTAATCTATATATGTATGTGCATATATATTTTTATTTTTAATGTTAGAATTAATTAATTAATTAATTAACTACATCCTGAATGTTTTCCCCTTCCCAGTTCTCCCTTGCAGAGTTCTTTCTTCATCCACCCTACCCTTCTCCTCTGAGAGAGTATCACCCCTCCTGAGTATGGTCCCTCCCTGATTCAAGAAGTTTCTGCAGGATTAGCATTGTCCTCTTTTGCTGAGGCCAGACAAGACAGCCCTCTGCTCAGCTAGTGTATGCCATTTG
Organism: Mus minutoides; assembly: GCA_902729485.2. NCBI lineage: Eukaryota > Metazoa > Chordata > Mammalia > Rodentia > Muridae > Mus > Mus minutoides. The sequence goes on from LR751923.1 coordinate 95,961, forward strand.
GTTGTTGGTTCAGTCTCTGGGAGTTCCCAGACATCCAGATTAGTTGATACTGTTGGTCTTCCGGTGGGATTGCCAACTCCTTAAGGGCCTTCAATCCTTCTACCCACTCTTCCACAGGAGCCTTTAACCTCAGTCCAAAGTTTATATTGGGTATCTATATCTGTCTCAGTCAGCCTCACAGGGGCTGCTATGCTAGGCTCCTGTAATATAAGCATAACATAGTATCATTAATAGTGTGAGGGATTGGTGCCTGCCTGTAGAATAGGTATCAAAATGGGCTGTCCACTGGTCAGATATTCCTTCAGTCTCTGCTCCATTTTTGTCCCTGCATTTCTTTTAGATAGGAGCAATTTTGGGTTGGACATTTTGTAGATGGGTTGGTGTTTCCATCTCTTGGCTGGGGTGGTGGGTCCTATCTGACTACTGAAGGTGCTCTCTTCAGATTCCATATCCCACTGTTAGGTATTTTGGCTAAGGTCACCCGCATTGAGTCCAGGGAGCACCCCTCACCCTGGATCTCTGGGACTTCCTAAAGAATCTTCTCATCCACACCCCTGGTAGCTGCATATTTCCATTCACTGTTCTGGGCTTCTAGGCCTCTCACCAGTCTTCCCCCATTCCTGACCTTTCCTCTTTCTCCTCTATTTCCCTTTTCCTATCCAGGTCCTTGCTTCCCTCTATCTCCCATGATTATTTTGTTCCCCCTTTTAAATTGGACCTTCCTTCTTGATTAACTTCTATGAGTCTGTGGGTATATCATGGGTATTCTGTACTTCTGGCTAATATCCACTGATTCGTAAGTGAATACTATGCATATCCTTTTGGGTCTGGGTTATCATACTCAGGATGATATTTTCTAGTTTCATCTGTTTGGCTGTAAAATTTCTAATGTTCTTATTTTTAATAGTTGAATAGTGTTTCATTGTGTAAATGAATGGATATATATTCTGTATCCATTCATCAGTTGAGTGACATCTGGTTGCTTCCAGTTTCTTGATATTATGAATAAGGTTTCTATGAACATAATGGAGCATGTGTTCAAGATATGATGGATAATCTTTTAGGCATATGCCCAGGAGTGGTATATCTGTATCTTCAGGTAGAACAATTTCTAATTTTCTGAGAAATGCCCAGATGGATTTCCAGAGTGCTTTTACAAGTTTGCAATCCCACCAGCAATGGATGAGTGCTCCCAATAAGTTAGACTCTGTAGGCGGAGATTTCCTAACTGTTTTGATTGGGTAAATGAAGACGGCAGAAGCTAAGCTGGGTGAAAATATAGAGGCAGTTTTTTTCCGGTCCTGAAGGAAGAAGAGGAAGCGAAATAGAGACAGGGCTTTTCCTCTAGGCTGTGGGGCAGAGGAAAAGGACACCATGTAGCCTGGGGGCTATTAGACCCGGTGGCAGCCTCTACCACCGTAAAAATTCCAACATAGAAAAGCTGAAGAGTTTGACATCTGGCTGATTTTAAATATTAAGATTGTCTGGTGATTTCCATTTGGGCAATACAGGTGGACAAGAGAGAAGGCTCAGCATTGTGGTTACTGGCGGTTGGAAGAGCCAGCTACAGGGGTGGGCGGTCAGTATAGAGCAATCACTACTCCCGGGGCTTATGGGAAAATCATAAGCTAACCACAAGGGCTGACTAGCTGACAGGTAGCTGCTGATTTCAGAGCCTACCCAGAGCAAGTGTGCCAGTTTTAAAATTACATGCAACAGACTCCAAAGAACGAAAGAACGAAATGTAAAAATGGGATACAGAGCTTAACAGAGAAATCTCAATACAGGAATCTGGAATGGCTGAGAAACGCTTAAAAAAAGTGCTCAAAGTCCTTAGTCATCAGAAAATCACACATCAAAACGACCCTGAGTTTGCACCTTATATGAGTCGGAATGGCTAAGAGCAAGTGACTTTTGAATGTTGAAATTGAACAGTCACTTTGCTGAAAGTACTAACTAAATGTAAGAGTTTTCCGATTAAGTTCAAGGGGGTCCTTTAAATACAAGTTCATATTATTTTCAAATATATTTTACTTTTGCCTTTCTGTTATTTATAGGACCTATTGTAAAGGCTTTGAAATCGATTATTTATTCACATCAGTGGCTACATGAATTTGTTTCTATGACTACACTGTGTTTTACTTTTCCATTTCATTGTCCCTAGATTCCCCTACTCTTATAACATACTAAGAAAAAAAAAGTTACATTTCTTGTAAAGTAACAGAGAATACTCAGCAAAGCACCTCAAAGTTTTTACTGAACTAATAATATAAAATAGAAGTGAGCATAGTGTATCCAAGAAACCTACCTAGCTTCTCATCTACAGGAATTCCATAACTGGAGAAGTTTGAAGAAATCTATTCCTATTACACAACAGTCAGCAATGTGTCAATTATTCTCATTTAAAGTCATCTTCCAGACCACAGTTTTACTACATTCTTAAGAAAATTAACCCATATTAAATAAAATTTGCTGGTAAATATTTTCACACCTGTAAGAAATAGATATGTATTTTCAAAATTATCTTGGCTTTATGTGGTTACTGGTAAACAAATTTCTTGACTCTACATTTGTCAAATTATAAAGAATTAACCATGATTGGGAAATAATTATTATATGTTATAAAAAAAACTACAAATATTTAAAAATTTTTGAACTAAATAACTGCTATGTGTATGGAATATCACTTCTAATTAATTGCAAGATTTCTTATAAGATATATACATTTTAGTCATTTTTCACAAATGTGGAAAAGAAGGCCCTAAAATTTAAGTAAAATATCTAAAATCAAATATTAGAACATTAATGAAAACAGGTCATTTCTGAATACTATACTGCCTTCCTACTCATGAGAAGAAAAACCATAATACTAATTTCCATGTAGCACCATACAAATAAAGAACTTCCCTAAACTGTTTTCCTCTGACCATTTGTTTTTATTATCTAACCATTGTGATTCTGTGGCTTGAGTTACTTATACAAATGTGTAGTCTGTTTCTAGAAATCTGGCCTCTTGTATGCCTTCTCTTTTAAATTAAACCGTCAGTGCAAACCTGCAGCTAATCTCACAGATGCTGAGTGCCTTGTTAGGAGGTGACACCACGGGGAAATGCGTGCTTAAATTGTTTCTTAAGAAAAGTCTTACAATGCATTTTTAGATTAAAAAAAAAATCCCCAGGGTTGATAACCAAATCAATGAATTTGCAATCACCTATCAATGATGTTTAGAGAGACCAGGAAGGAGCCACATGGTTTTAATGTAGTTACTATCAGTTTTTAACATTGCTGTGCTTTTCAAAAATGGCTATTGCTCAGTAAGCAGCCACGTTCTCCTCGACAAATAAACAGAAAAACAAACAAAAATCTTGAGGAGCTCTTAACTTGTCAACAAAAGTACTTCCAAAAGCATAGTGTTACTGATAAATTCTCATGCACTCTCCATCTCGGTCTGTGTCCAACCCCCTCTATGTGTGTCTAAAACTTCAGAATCCATTTACAATTACACAAACACAGAGACACACACATATACAAACACAAGGATGGATGAACATTATGAAACTAAGCTATAAAAAGCGTATTTGGGGTGTGTAAATTTTAAGACAAAATTTCCCTAATAATGGGCCTTGCATTCAGTCCACAATACTGTCTCAACACTGCAACAAACACACAGACAGACAAATAGATAGCCAGAATACAATGTACTATATATGAAGAGGAAGAACAGGAAAAGGAAAGTATGGAAAACAAAATTGTGAAGTGTGTGTGTGTGTGTGTGTGTGTGTGTGTGTGTGTGTGTGTGTAAAATCACAGTATCCACAACTTTTCTTAAAATTGAAGAAGAAAAATTTCAGTTGATGTTTTTCATATTTATTACATGCCTTGTTTATTAAGGAAAATTCAATAACATTTTAATAGTTGATATTAAGGAAAAGGCCACAAGAATTGATATTTCTGGTGTCATTTGCCTTAAAAATTTAGATATAGCTGTTTACATTATGGTAAGATGAAAAATTCTACACTTGATCTTAGCCAAAAGGCAGAGAAGTGATGAAAAATTCTGATATTAATAACTTTCTTTTCCTTTTCTCTTTTCTTTTCCTTCCTTCCTTCCTTCCTTCCTTCCTTCCTTCCGTCTCTCTTTCACTCTTTCTTTCTTTCCCTCTTTCTCTCTCTCTCTTTCTTTCTTTCTTTCTTTCTTTCTTTCTTTCTTTCTTTCTTTCTTTCTTTCATTTTTGTTATCATTGTTGGTTTTGTTTTCAGGGCTACAATTTCTCTTTGTAGCCCTGGTTGTCCTGGACCTCACTTTTAGACCAGGCTAGCCTTGAACTCAGAGATTTGCCTGTCTCTGTCTCCTGAGTGCTGGGATTAAAGACTTGTGCAAGTGCTGCCTAGGTTTGATATTAATAACTTTAAATAACTGTGTGTGTGTGTGTTTGTGTGTATGTGTGTGTGTGTGTGTGTGTGTGTGTGTGTGTGTGTGTGTGTGTGTGTGTTGCTGAATACTGAGTCCATGTTACCACTCATACTGGGGAAGAAGTCATCACTGAGTTTCAGTCTCTATTTAGGCCATTTGCTCCTTTAAAAAAGAAGTTATAGATAGGAACAAAAGTGATGATTGAATTCAAATAACTGGAAAAAAGAGCAAGTACAAAGTTGCCCATAATAACTTTTGTTGTGATATTGGGCACGTAAATGTCTTCCTCCACTCAGTAATAGTTACATACATTATTCACCATGCTCTTACTTTTATGTTGTCTCATGTTAGATAAAAACAATTGCTATACATCAACAGTCCTATCTAATTTTTCCAATTAGTATCACATAATACAATACTAATTTTATGAATGTATACTTAAAGTACATAATGGTCAGTTCAATTATATCTTTATATATGCGTATCAGTCCCGTTGTATCTTTATTTATGTGTATCAGTCCTGTTGTATCTTTATATGTGTGTATCACTGCACTGTGCACATATTCACATGCACACATTCCTCCTGCTTCCCACCCAACTTCCTACTACCAATTTCCTTTGTGTCTACTTCCTTTGCCCAAATGGTCCCTTCTAGTGTAATTGTCTGTCTGTCTCTTTGTTTGTTTGTTTTCAATATCATGAATTGAACTGAGATTTCCATGTATTTCAGGTAAGCTCTCTATTACTAAGCTGCAGCCTCAAAACTATTCATCATTCATTCATTCATTCATTCATTCATTCATTCATTCAGTTTATTTCTTTTCACTTATGTTAGTTTATTGAATAGGGTTTTCCGAGTTCCTGGCCTGGAGTGGAGCTTACTATGTAGCCCAGGCAAGTAAGGAACTTGCACTTTTCCTGTCTCTGACTCATGTAGATAACAGGCGCTGTCACTTCTCTCATTTCCATAACCTTTTGATGGAGTATGGATTCTACATGCTATAGAAAGTGTCACATTTGTCTTTCTGACTCTGCGTTATGTTTCTTAATCTAGAAATCTCCAGTTCCACCTATACCTACAAATGACCTCCCTGTAATTAGTCTTTGTGGAAGACTATTTCATATGTGCATATCTGTTTATTTGCTGCTGGATAAATAAGCTTATTCCACAACTTGATGGTTATGAATATATTTGTGTATACTTCTCTGTTTTACACTTGCTTAAATTACTTTAGCTGGGTTGTATTGCATTTCATTTCTCATGCCATGCATAACTACTGCCCCAATTTCTATATACATAGGTGCTAATTTTATTACTCTATTTGAGGCTAGGTAGTGGGTAAAAACATGAATACCTTCAAGAATACCCTTAGGCAACTGAGACATATTAACAAAGTGATTTTGCTTTATATATAAAGCTTTGAAGCTCATAATTTTTGTTCAATGATCTTACTTCTATAAATATGGCATTTAAACACTTCAGGTTGATATGTACAAGTAAAGTTTCTTATTAGAAATACTGCATAATGTCAAAGAAAAAACAAATTTTAACAAATACAGTGGTTACAACAATTATAGAACACATTCAATGACACGGTTTTCAAAAACAGTATTTCCAACTATCATTATATGTAAAATGAACTCACTATAACACAGGGGACAAGAAACAAGCAGAATCACACCTGACTCATGTAGATGAGATAACAGGTGCTGTCACTTCTCTCATTTCCATAACCTTTTCATTTTCACATACCTTCTTTTCTGTGACTAAAAACTTTTATTGTATCTTCGTTGTTAAAAATGTATGTCATCCCTTCAATTCATGCTTGCATAGAACATTTTTGAGGTTCACAAAGGTCAAAGTTTAACATTTCTAAAACATTCCACCTTCCAAACTATTGCTATTTAATTTTTTATTGGTTATTTATATTATTTACATCTCAAATGTTACCCACTTTCCCAGTTAAGGCCCCTATTCCCCATCTCCTCTGCTTCTATGAGGGTGCTCCCCACCTAAGCACCCCTCCCAAACGATTGCCTGTTTATATCACTCATTAGTAATCTTAGAGTGTTTGAAGAGACAAAGTAAAAGATTCCTAATAACAGCTAACTCTGAGTTATGCTGGATTTAGTTTCTGGAGATGTTAAAATCAATAATATTTAATTGATATTATTATCCACACAAGTGGAGAAAGGATCTTACTAAACCAAAGTAGAAAATGATGTAATTCTAGTTTTATAGTGTATCACGTGATGNGTAATCTTAGAGTGTTTGAAGAGACAAAGTAAAAGATTCCTAATAACAGCTAACTCTGAGTTATGCTGGATTTAGTTTCTGGAGATGTTAAAATCAATAATATTTAATTGATATTATTATCCACACAAGTGGAGAAAGGATCTTACTAAACCAAAGTAGAAAATGATGTAATTCTAGTTTTATAGTGTATCACGTGATGGCCAACTTTCATTGTGAAAGATAAGCCATTACTCTGAACTACAAGATTGTTATCTATAGTTTAATTCACATTGTTTGTGAAATCTAAATTCTGACTCTTATCTCCCTATTTCTTTAGAATATAAATTTAAAATCTTCTACCTTTCTAGCTACAGTTCCATTCAGTAAAGCTTATTTCCTAGTAGATCATATACCGATTTCTGACCAAAGGAAAGAATACAAATAGTCCAAACTAATTCCACAATGTTTAGAAAGGAAAAGTAATGAATCAAAATGTTGAAAACTGTAAAAACTTTTTACAAACACGAAAGCATCTCTAGAGATAGAATCTCCTTCACTTGACATAGTCAAAGTTTTTAAGAAACAGATTATGCCTCTGCTATAAAAATTACTGAAAAACATTGGTAGTATAAAAGACTATTGCAAAAATCACTTTGTAACATAATAATGAATCTGAAAATAAAACCTGACAAAGAAGACAGAAACTAACGCTGTTTATCCAAGTCTTTATGACCACAAGAGGCCAAAACCTAAACAGACTGCATCAAAATGGTCTGTCTTCCCAGAGTCAAGCCATTAATCAAGATGAGATCCAGTAATAAAATGTGCCACATGGCAAAGTTAAAGAAAAATACTATATAATCTTTTCCATTAGATTCCCCCAAAAGACTCCAACAAAATCCATGAATCATTAGGTAGCCTAAGGTTTTTAATGCAGTGAAATGAAGGCACTTCCTCAACACAATAAGAAGCATCCATTCTGATCCAAAAGACAATGTGGGCCCTTGACCTACAGCCACAGGAAGACACCATTACCATCAAACACTGGATTAGGGCTTAGTGAACTTGGAGAGGAAAAGACAAAATAATTATTTGCAGATGATATGATGTTACATCTGCAAAATCCACATGTTTACAGGGTGGAAAGAACACAACATTTAAACTTCATGAAAATTAACCATATATCTAGAAGACCTAGGATACAGAGGGTATCACTAGCAGGAGAGTTATTAGTATTTACTTTTTCATACTTTAATTGAGAAATTTTTTGATGCATGCCTTAATAATATATGCAAAAATATTGAAAAATATTTGGAAATGGAGGAACTAGATTCTAAATAGGATAAAATCATTCTTGCTGTGCTAAAAATCATAATAAACTTACATATATACTTTCATTTTTATTTTTAGCACACACATACATACAGGCACACATAGCATTACATTGAACACATCTCTTGTGTGTGACTTAGTTATATTTTCCAACTTATAAGATTGTTGACCTCACCGGGCAGTGGTGGTGTATGCCTTTATTCCCAGCAGTTGGGTGGCAGAGGCAGGCAGATTTCTGAGTTTGAGTCCAGCCGGATCTACAGAGTGAGTTCCAGGACAGCCAGTGTAATACAGAGAACCCTGTCTCGAAAACAAACAAACAAACAAAAAAACAAAGAAGTTGTTGACCTCATGCATCATAGACATTTTTTTTTAATATCAAAACATAATTCTGTCCTAATCTCATCAATAATCAGATAGAAAGTGTCTTATATGTTTACTATAATTCTGTCAACTAACTATTTCCTAATGAAATTTCAACTGTTTCAGAAATTAATTTTGACAGACAATGGTTTATTGAACCTTCATACATGTTATATTTGCATGAACATGGATATTATGTTGCTCAATAACAGTCTCCAAAAGTCTAAAATAGCTTAAACTGCAATTAGGCTTAAAGATTATGTAGGTATATTGCTCCTTTTATGTGTAGACATATTGAAAATAGAGGATCCTGTGGCACAACATTCTAGTATGACTTTTTTTGTTCTGTCTCTCCAAAAACATATCCCATACCAACACAGAACACACAACACACTAAAACACACACACACACACACACACACACACACACACACACACACACCAATACCAACACAACACATTACAAACAAATGCTTAGAGAGGCTTACCTATGTATGTCTTTAGGAAGAAAGGATGATATCAGAGATCACAGTCTTCTCTATAGGTTGTTGTTCTTAGTTTCCTGGGGGGGGGGGGGAGTTCTTTCAATGAAATACAAGCTTTCTCTGCTTTTCCACTTTCCCTTTTCTCACAAACCAACCAAAACCCTTCTTGTTCTGTTTCTAGTTGTGACCCTTTTTTCATTTGGCTTTCTACAGTGGCTTAAGTAAAAATTATTGCTACACTGAAAAAAATCTCTTTCAAGAAGTTGGCATAAGTAAGTTTGGGAGTAACTTGAGAGAAATTATTCTTTCAGAATAATTTTGTTGGGTAGCAAGATGATTCAGTTGGTAAAGGCATGTGCCATCAAGCCTGATGACCTGACTTTGATCCTTAAAACATATGTTGGGAAGGCAGAATACTTATTCCTTCAAGATTGCCTGAGATCTCTATACACATGCTGACAAGCACAGCACACAAACACAGACACACATACACAAGCATATACACACACTCTCTCTCTCTCTCACACACATACACACATCCATGCACACATATATAAAATGTAAAATTTTATAACTTTTTAAATTTAAGAAAAACTTTTATGAACATCTTTGCCAAGGCCTATGGAGGCATACAATTGTAGTCTGCTTCCTCCTCTTTATTATCAACCAATTAGCAGTACTAAAGCCAGAAAAGTGATGTAAACTGTCATAGAAAGGACAGAAAGTTTTCCTTATATTTACAACTCATAAAACTCCAGAAGAATTTTTGTATGTATTTCATACTATGTTCATGAGCAATCATTGAGCCATTGTATCATAAGATAAAATGTAACATTAGCCATATTGTGTAATAATTAGAATTCTGATAAGACACTGTCTCTATTTGCACAATTAGTTGAGGTCACATAATTTTTTTTATATATTTTCGTATTTTCTTCTTTTTTACCCAAAGCATATGGGTAATAAACAATTTCTTTAGATAGACAATGTTATACATCTGAGTAACGTACATAATCTAAATATTTCATTGAGAAATTATGCCTTCTTCCAAAGTGGCTATTGTTGCCTTAACAAGTTAGGGTTTAGGGCTTAGTTAACTCAAGAAAAGTTAGAAATCACATTCAAGGTTTCTGTGCTTTAACTTCCAAATCATAATTCTTATCTGTTTTCCAGTTGTTTCACAGATATTGCTTCATGGGAGAAAGCAGTTCCTTTGACGCCAAACATTGAATTATGCTTATAGCTTTAAAAAGTAGAGAATTAAGTACAGGCTGCAAATACTCATTTGCCTAAGACATAGGAGGTCCTGAAACTATGTCCATGGACCATCAAGAAACAAAACAAAACAAAACAAAACAAAACAAAACAAAACAAAACAAAACAAAACAAAACAAAACAAAACAAAGTGACTAGAGAACGAACTCATGTCTTATGTTATTTTCTTTCATACAATAGCAAAACGTTCCTAAGAGCGCTATGTCAGTGCACGGTGTGTTATTGTGTGTCAACTTCAAACAAATTGGAGTTATCACAGAGAAAGGAGCCTCCCTTGAAGAAATGCTTTCATGAGATCCAGCTATAAGGCATTTTCTCAATTAGTGACATCTCTGGGCTGGAATTTCTGGATTCTATAAGAATGCAAGCTGAGCAAGCCAGGGAAAGCAATCCAGTAAGCATCTCCCCTCCATGACCTGTGCATCAACACCTGCCTCCAAGTTCTTCTCCTGTGTTAGTTCCAGTTCTAACTTCCTTTGGTAATTAACAGCATTGTGAAAGTGTAAGGTGAATAAACCCCTTCCTCCCAAACTTGTTTCTTGGTTAAGATGTTTTGTATAGGAATACAAACCCTGACTAAGACAGTCAGGTTTGCCATTACTCATGATTTGCCACCTTTGTACAAAGAGAATGCGAAAGATATTACATGGGACTGAGAGTACCTGACCCTTGTGATTTAGGCAGAGAAGAAATAAATCATATAGGACTTTCTGGTCATAAAGAAATCCTGCCATAAACAACAAAGCAAAGCTGTGGGTTGAATCATGGGACGAGAAGATGTAGCACACAACATTACTTCTTGTAGAGGAATAGAAGTATTTGTAGATCATATAAGATTGACCCAATTCCTCATGCAGATAGGTACTCATTCTCACTTCTATTGTGTGTCTCTTGCTATAGATAGATAAATTTAGGATTAGACAAATAGATAGATAGGTAGATAGATGATAGACAAATAAGTATATGATAAATACATAGATGAGTGATTGATAGATAAATTGATAGTTTGATAGACATTGCTGTCTATGTTTATCCCTCCCTCTCTCCTCCCCTTTAGATCTTCACTTACTGCATGGCAAATATTTTCTCTTGCAGTTTACTTACTTTTTTTTTTTTTTTTGAGTAAAGAACAATGAAAGTTCTCTGACAGTAAAATATCAAAAAAGAGACACAGTAAGGTGAGGGGGGAGGTGATGGGGAAAGGGTAGGAGGACAGAAAGGGAGAGAGTGAGGAAGAGGCAGAGAATGGTAGAGAATATTTCATATACCTAAACATAGTAGAGTCAAGGCTTGAGATTTGGCTCTTGTCCTAATTATGAATTTGGGATGCTCTATTAAATTCAAATTTTATTTTTAATTTGGTGATGAGACTTATTTCCTTTTAGATCTATTTTATTATTTAATTATGATTTTATTGCAGAGTAAACAAAATTATTATTAAGCTATACTTCTAAGATGGTCCTCTTCACAATCCTCCTCCCCATGAGTACTGGGTGCCAGGCAATGTGCTATATACTGTAAACTAGCCTGTCAAATCTTATTTTTATTCTCATCAGGTTTGTCAATGTTCAGAGTAGAAATTGTGTGTCCCAAACTCCTTGATAATTCAAGGATGTGACTGGCAAAAAAAAAAGAAAGTCAATGAAATGATTCTTAAGGATATTCTGCTATACTCATAGATCAGTGTCTTACATGGTCACCATCCCTAAGGCTTCCTCCTGCAGCAGAGAGGAGCTTGTATGGTACTTGGCAAAGAGAGTCTAAACTGGAAGTCTCTTTCAGTACCCAGGAGATTGGGGGCCTGTAGAGAACAGGGAGAAACAATGTAAGAGTCAGGAGGCATGGGGGACATGTCTCAGCATATATATTATGGATGTCTGCTTGGTGGATTTGTAGGACACCTAACCCGGAGTGTGTGTCACTGATACTTTTGCCTGCTCTTGAACCAATTTTCCTTCTGTTGGGTTGCCTTGTCCAGCCTGATCTGAGGACTTTTGCCTTATCTTGCGGTCTTTTGTTTTGTCTTCTTTGGCTGTCTTATCTTGGAGGTCTGTCTTTTTCTCAAGAGGAAATGGAGGGGGAGTGAATCTTAGAAAGAGGGAGAGGGGAAACTGGGAGGAATGGAAAGAGAGAAGGCTATGGTCTACCATGTTGTATGAAAGTAAAACCTATTTTCAATGTAAAAAAATTAAATAAATAAGCAAGCAAGCAAGTAATCAAACAAAAAAAATCTACAGGGCCACAAATCAGACACAGTTATGCTCAATTCCAGAGTTCAAGTTCTGATCCACTGTATCATTGATTAATTGATGCATACCTCAGGAACTGAGAATCATTATTCATAAAAAACACTCTTAATTCAAATATTAATAAAACAAGAATATAAAAGCATACCCAATCTGAAGAGAATGAAGCATGTCCAACATCTGTGCTTACTTTAAAAAAAATTGTAAGCTTCCTTGGTGGATCCAGAGTAGACAAACAGCCTTCTTCTGGAGAAGCTAATTATTGATGAGCATAAATCACACCACTGTTTTGATCATGTCTCACTGCAGAATCAGAGCAGTGGCCTATAGAGCAGAAGAGATACAGGACAGCTTGTGATAAGATAAAATAATGGCGGGATTTGTTATATTCCCCTCAAGCACTAAGTTCATTAAAAGGTAGCTCTGGTTGGGGCAGAATGATATGCAGAGAATCAGATGAAGCAGATACGATAGGGAGCTTGTAATAGCGCGAGGTTGAGAAAGAAATGGGTCCTTTGCCAATGCAAACTCTTGCCAATGGAACTTCTGCACAAAATGGGTTGGCAGGCAGCCCACAGTTTTCTGATTCGAGCCAGACTCCCAAGAGGGATGGTGTCAACCTGCTAGTAGCATGCTTAGAAAGCAAAAGGCAAGCTTTTATTTATCCTTTCTTTCTTTCTTTTTCTTTTCTTTTGTTGCTACAACTGAACAGGAAAATATTTTCTTTCTCTTTAGTCATGACTCTTGGAAAGGTGTTCAGCACAGCTGTGCAAGGATTGTTCTATCTGGAGAAAATGAAATCAATCTCAGTGCCGGGATGAGTGCTGCAATGGATAGAATTTTATCCCCAGTTTAGTGACAATTTGAGGAAAATATATGGTTGAGAGAGGGACCCAGGAAAAGCTTCCAAATCAGCTGTCCCCAAATGAAGTAAGACCTGAGTAGTACCAAGCAAAGTCAGAAGAAAAACAATTTGTGAATAAAGGGTATTTTTTTCCTGTATAAAATAAAATCTAGATTGGCAATTATTGATATTTTTCCATTTAAAAGCACAAATCATAGTATCAAAGATAGTAGGTAGAAATAAAACAGTAAAAACCATTTACACTTTGGCACATCATTAATGTGCTAGTACTTTAAAGAAGAACAAAGCCTCAAGGAAAGTGAATTTGAAAATGGGAAAACAAACAGATACTGCAAACTAGCTTTTCAGAGACTTGGAGGTAATGAAGAATCAATCAGTGTCACTGTTCAAAGATGTGTCTAATTTCACTGTTTCCTTTCTAACATTAGGTGGTCATGGTTTCCATCAAGAGATAGCAGCACCTGTATGCTATGAATAGTCAGACTAGAAGACAGAATAAAGAAAATGATGCAAACTGGATGCGATTGACCATGTTCTCCTTGTAAATCTTATGATTCTCTATAAACAGGATTCTGAGCTTGCATACTTATAATCTCCTAGTCGGATAGATATCTATAAAATGAGTTAATATTAATTGACTTGATGTAAGCATTGTATAGCATAAATATCCACAATTTATTAATTAAAATTAAAAATAAATAATTAAAACATTAGGATGAAAGAAGAAATGAACCAATAGAGCCTGCTTTCTACCAATAGGGTAATGATAGCCACTTTCTTACAGAGATAGATATTGGTGTCTCCAGCCCCATTGCTGGCTCAAAAGACACAGGTTGGAGCTGGACAGGTTGAGTAGAGCCCAGAGTTACTGTGGGGTCAGAATACTGCAAAGCTGATGCAATGCTAGTGACTAACATTGGAGTGGCCTTAAGAAGCTTTTCTTCAGATGGAAATCTTGCAGGTTAGGATTGCCCAAAAAAATTTCCAGTGCTCCTTACATTTTAACAACGTGCATTGACATTTTCACATACTTTTGATTTACAATCCTACTGTGAAATGGAGGTCATTTCTTTCTCAAATACTAAACCAATACATTTTAAAACAACGCTGAGATCATTAGATTTTTTTCCACTATTAGGGACTTTTTTTTTGGCATAGTGAAAATGATCCCATGTCTCCTTTCTATTAGAATGTTTCCTCTGGAGAACAAAAGCCTGGAACAGACTTTCTATATATAAATATTCTCCTAAAGGTTTGAAAGAATGACCCAAAGATTCCCCCGAATACAAAAGCGACTTTCTGTATTACATGACCAGTCATCATTGGATGATGATTTGGCTAAGGAAGAGGTCATTGCTCTGCAATGACCTCTTGCAAAGCAACTACTACCCCTCAAATCAGTAGTCTTAGCATGAAAGAGGTTACTATGTTATCCTGTCTCTAAAAGGTCAGTACAGAAGACTGTTCCTTAGCAAACATCACAGAGTAGCACCACAACAGGGTTGCATATAATTTGTCTACATTCTCTCTTTACTCCTCGAAACTGTGGTAAAGTAACCTAAGAAGAATAGAAATCTGTACTTTGTAGTATGTTTTCTACTGGATGCACATGACTTTCGCATTTTAAAATCACATCAATTTTAAATTTTGAAAAAAAAAAAAAGTCAAATCAAACCATAAGATAGTAACATAGCCATGATACAATACCATGGCAGAGCAAGAGTAGTGGGATGAATACAGAGCATGACATGGATGCTGGATCACTCAGGGAGGTCATTATGGTCAGGCAAAGCATAAATTCAAGAAATCATGTCCCCCATGCTATGTGATCAAAATACAGTTGGGTGCCAAGTGGCAGAAGTAGAAATAATACACTTGAGATATATAATAAAGAAGTGGATTTTTACAGAGAAAAATTTAAAATAGTAGCAAGCCATCAAGACAAAAATTATTAAACTACATGCTGCCAAACCAAATGACCTTGGTGATTTATATATGTATTTCTCATTAGGCATCCTTTCCTCCAGAGAACATTGTCATCCTTGGCACTTGACTTCCTTCTGAGAACTACTCTATTTCCTCACTTCATCACCAGGGTTAACATCAGAAATCATTACCAAAATATTCAGGTACTAAACAACCTATATGTCTACTAGATATAAGATATGTGTATGATAGCTGTTGAATATCTATATTGTTAAAATGTTGCTGGCCTCCATTTTCTACTTAAAACACAATGAATCAACCAATTCAAAATAGAAGTTGAAGTAATTCTTATTTGTTCATTAAATTGGTTTTCAATAAGTCTAAGGTTACAAACATAGTTGTTTGAGCAAAGATTTTTAAAAATAATCTATGATAGTATACTAATTTGTCAAAAATGTGTGAGATGAATATTGACATGGCAAGTCTATCAACTGGGAAATGCCAATAAGTACAATAAATGCCTACCATCAATAACTACTTTTACTGTTATAGTCATCCTATTGGAGGATAACAACCAGAAGAAATATCTAAAGTCTGTTTAGAAACCCATCAATGTTTGCTCCAACTACATGTTTAAAGGTGATTAAAAAAAAAAAAAAACAGAGCATGCATTCTTCACCTTTGAGATTCTGTACACAAAATCTCATATCAAGTAATTCCCAGATAATATTTGAATACAGGAGATATGTATTATATATTGCTGTACTGGAGTCCCTCAAACAATGCTTAGTTGATATCTAAAGAATATCAGGACAAGAGTGTCTCATCATTAGTGTTAAGACCTTTGCTAAATATTTGTTCTTCCCTTGGCAAATTGACAAGGAGCAAATCCTTGTGGTAGATTAATATTTTTGTGTATTACAAAACAAGCCAGGCTTTCATAACTCTCTGTGCTTTTTAACCTTTGTCAGAGCTCACAGAGCTGGAGTCTTCAAACTTAATTTCTTGGGCAAGGTAAACTGTAAGAGAAGAAAAGGTTCACAGTAGAGTCAAGTTCCTGGCTTTTAGGAAAAAGCTTCTTTGTAAGTATAGTGAGAGCCATGAGTCTAACAGGTTCACAGAAGTACTAGTTGGCAAAGATAATCTAGTAAGAATGGAGAACTGTGTTCCTCAATAACCAAAGTTCTGAATTGAATGTTTTATGTAGCATTGTTTAAAGACAATTAGAGATGAATTTGTATCTGGTAGGAAGTGAGAAAGAGATGTACAAGCAAAAAAAAAAAAAAAAATGAATAGATGTATTTCAACAAATTACCAGGATTCCAATGAGTGTTTAATATGATCATTGTTATCTAACTTCCCCTTTCCATAGGCTCCTGCTACTATTCTACCACAAACATAACTGTGGGCAAAAGTTTGTCAGTGAGGGAAATTTCAGTTGCATTGGAAAGAGAGAATCATCAGAAAGAGAATACATTGGTTGATTTCCTTGGTTCATAACTGGAAGACATTCTGAATTAGTTCACAAACTAAGTATTAAATACTGATGATGCAAACTAACTTAGCAGACTAAGCTAATATACTGAAGAGTTATGCTTCCCTGGGTCACCCTGTAAACTATGGTTCCTTTACCCATGGTAGAGTTTGTCATCAATCCACTGGTTAAAAAAAAAAAATCTCTGACATAGCAATGCCCTGAGTGTTGAGGTGGAAATTTTAAGGAATACCAAGAGTTTGTGAAAACAGTATTCAGATAAATAAGTAGAAGAGAAACGCTGTAAGATCATGAGTTTTGTGCACTGACCTCAAACTTCAAATCATATCTCTTCCTTCGGATCATAACAGTTTGTTCAGAAACAAGTTAATAGTTATCTTGTTGTCTCAGTTTCCAAATCTACACAATTGTTCATTGTCAGCATGAGAACTAGAAATACAACAGATAAAATAATGAAGCTATTCAAGGCTAGATGTATATGACTTCTTGGTATAATTTATTATCCATCTTGTGGCTAGCAAGAACAGAAAATAAATTCTTATGAATTCTTTGTAATAGACTAACCAATGCTCCCACCCAAAATCAGTATTTTAGAATCCCCAAAACCTATGAACATTACTAAAATGACATAGAACCTTTCATAGATGTGTCTGAATTAAATTTCTTGAGATGGAGGTTATGTTATTTTTTTTCAATTTTTTATTAGATATGTTCTTAATTTACATTTCAAATGCTATTCCAAAAGTTCCCTACCCCCTTCGCCCGCCCTGCTCCCCTGCCCACCCACTCCCACTTCTTGGCCCTGGCGTTCCCCTGTATTGGGGCATATAAAGATTGCAATACCAAGGGGCCTCTCTTCCCAATGATGGCCATCTTCTGCTACACATGGAGCTAGAGACACGAGTTCTGGGGGTTCTGGTTAGTTCATATTGTTGTTCCTCTTCTAGGGTTGCAGACCCCTTCAGCTCCTGGTGTTCTATCTCTACCTTCTCCACAAAAGTTCTAATCGAATAAGCACGTGATGTGATGGTATGTGCAGAAACTATAGTAATGTTCTTGAGGAATGGGCTGCAAACTGAAAAACAAAGAGAAGAATTGACATTTTAATGACTCTGATACTGAAGTATGTCTGACAAGGTACTATTATACCCATTCTATAGAGGAAATAATTAGTTCAAAGAAAGTTTCTAGCTTGCTCAAAATTATATGTCAATTAAATGGGAAGCGAGCATTACCATGGATCTGTGTGATTTGAAACACCATAGTTTTTATGCCTCTGGATATTTCCTGTGAGTTATTCTACCTCTGCCTCTGCAGCTATTTCATGAAAAGAGGTTCCTCCTTAGAACATATTAGCATGTCATTACATCAGCACTATACACTGTTAACTTTCAAACTCCAGCTCACTGTCACCAAATAATAAAAAAGAAATGATAGCTAAAGCCACTTATAAAAAAACAAAAACAAAAAAAACAAACCTTCATTTATGGTAGCAGTAAACAAATCAAATGGCCGGAATCTAAGCTGTAAAGTAAAGACAGAGATTTGCTTCCCATATCAACCACATCTTACTATGCAACCAAGGACAAATCATTTTCTTTACTTTTGTTTAAAATGCAACAAAGGATAAGACATTCTCTTTACTTTTGTTTAAATCTATTCATTGGTATAATTTTCTTACAGAGTTTCATGGGAGACTAAATGATATGCTTTCAATTTCTCTTTATCAAAAGTATATTATGTGCCCAAAACTGTTCTAATCATATTAGAAAGATTAGCTTTCTTGGCACATAGTCATGGGGTGAGAGAATGTAACAGCAACTTCAGGTATGAATTCACATGCCAGGCTCTGGGTACAGACAAGTTAACCAATGCCCACTGTTCCTCAGCTCTATCTATTAGAAAAAAAAATGGCATCAATTCATTCCATCAAAGATAAAAGGAAATAGCCAAGCTCTGATATAAAGGTATTCTGTGTTTTCGTTTTAGTTTTCTAAAACCATATTCTTTTCTTTTAACTTAAAGGTCTACTTCAAAAGGAAAAACTACAAAAAAATTATAAATGCATCTGAACTTTGCTAACTTTTCTCTGTGATGCTATGCTGTGTTTCAAATGTGCTCAACCAAGATAGAGAACTGATGAAAGGCCAAGGTAAGGTTACCACAAAGTAAACGAACGGAATTTACTTATATAAATATTGGTGAGGAATTACTTACAGGAGCAGAAGTGACTAAAAGACAGCTATATCACCAAAAGCATGGCTGACATCCCTCCCAACCTGGAAACCTGGTGCAATGTACAACCTTCTGGTGGATGAACAGGAGGAAGGGTGTCCTTTCTCTGCAGCCTAGCAATTGTCTGCTTCTTCTTAATGGTCCCTAGTTCTGAGAGCCTCATCTAGGCAGCTCAGCTTGTCTGAAAATGGCCTCAGCACTCCTACTGTTCATTTGCTCGGGGAGGGGGAGAATTGGTGAATCTAGTTAGTTTCAGGGACTTGCTGAAATCTTTGAGTTGTTTTGTTTCCTGTGTTTAATGAGCTGCCATATATGATAGAAGGTTTCATCTTCCTTTAGAATATACTATGACTTAGTGAGCTTTGTTCCACAATGGAAGTTATGTTTCATTAGAAGTGAGTAGATGGTAATTTCCTTAGTTTTATATCATAATTATCCTAAATTGTTACTTGAACCATATTTTATAATAATATCAGGTAACATGCAATAGTGCAATAATTTTCGGTATCTTATTTTCAGAATTTTTAATACCTAAGCTATCTCTCTCTCTCTCTCTCTCTCTCTCTCTCTCTCTCTCTCTCTCTATATATATATATATATATATATATATATTAGAATTTTCTCATCTGTGTTGAAAATGCTATTCACAAAACATATCTCCTAGTTTACACCATACATTTAAAACACTGTTTTGTGAAATATATAGAGGAGAAAGTGGTAAAAAACCTTGAAGATATGGCACAGGGGAAAAATTCCTAAACAGAACACAATGGCTTGTGCTTTACGATCAAAAATTGACAAATGGGACCTTATAAAATTGCAAAGCTTTTGTAAGGCAAAAGACACTGTCAAGAAGACACAAAGGCCACCAACAGATTGGGAAAGAATTTTTAACAATCCAAAATCTGATAGGGGAATAATATCCAATATATACAAAGAGATAAAAAAGATGGACTCCAGAAATTCAAATAACCCCATTGAAAAATGGGGAACAGAAGTAAACAAAGAATTCTCAAGTGAGGAATGCTGAATTGCAGAGTAGCACCTGAAAAAATGTTCAAAATCCTTAATCATCAGGGAAATGCAAATCAAAACAACCTTGCGATTCCACCTCACTCCAGTCAGAATGGCTAAGATCAAAAACTAAGATGATAGAAGATGCTGGCAAGGATGTGGAGAAAGAGGAACACTCCTCCATTGCTGGTGGGATTGCAAGCTGGTACAACCACTCTGGAAATCAGTCTGGAAGTTCCTCAGAAAATTGGACATAGTACTACTGGAAGATCCAGCAATACCTCTACTGGGTATATACCCAGAAGATGTTCCAACTGGTATTAAGAACTCATGCTCCACTATGTTCATAGCAGCCTTATTTATAATAGCCAGATGCTGGAAAGAACCCAGATGTCCCTCAACAGAGGAATGGATACAGAAAATGTGGTACATTTACACAATGAAGTACTACTCAGCTATTAAAAACAATGAATTTATGAAATTCTTGGGCAAAAGGATATATCTGGAAGATATCATCCTGAGTGAGGTAACCCAATCACAAAAGAAGTCACTTGATATGCAATCCCTGATAAGTGGATATTAGCCCAGAAACTTAGAATTCCCAAGATACAATTTGCAAAAAGAAAAAAAAAAAAAAAAAGAAAAGAAAATCAAGAATAAAGACCAATATATGGATACTTCATTCCATCTTACAATCCAGAACAAAACACCCATGAAAGGAGTTACAGAAACAAAGATTGGAGTTAAGATGAAATGATGGCTATCTACAGATTCAATGCAATCCCCATCAAAATTCCAACTCAATTCTTCAAGGATCTAGAAAAGACAATTAGCAAGTTCAACTGGAATAACAAAAAACCTAGACTAGCGAAAACGCTTCTCAACAATAAAAGAACCTCTGGTGGAATCACCATGCCTGACCTCAAGCTGTATTACAGAGCAATCATAAAAAAAACTTCATGGTACTGGTACAGCAACAGACAGGTAGACCAATGGAATAGGATCGAAGACTCAGAAATGATTCCACACACCTATGGTCACCTGATCTTTGACAAGGGAGCTAAAACTATTCAGTGGAAGAAGACAGCCTTTTCAACAAATGGTGCTGGCACAACTGGCAGCTATCATGTAGAAGACTGGGAATTGATCCATTCTTATCTCCTTGTACTAAGGTCAAGTCTAAGTGGTTGAAGGACCTCCACATAAAACCAGAGACACTGAAACTTATAGAGGAGAAAGTGGGGAAATGCCTCGAAGATATTAGCACTGGGGAAAAATTCCTGAACAAAACAGCAATGGCTTTTGCTATAAGATCAATAATTGACAAATGGGACCTCATAAAGTTGAAAAGCTTCTGTAAGACAAAAGATACTGTCAACAAGACAAAAGGGCCACCAACCGATTGGGAAAGGATCTTTACCAATCCTAAATCAGATAGGGGACTGATATCCAATATATATAAAGAACTCAAGAAGGTGGACACCAGAAAATCAAATATCCCCATTAAAAAGTGGGGCACAGAGTTAAACAAAGAATTCTCAACTAAGGAATACCGAATGGCTGAGAAACACTTGAAAAAATGCTCAACATCCTTAATCATCAGGGAAATGCAGATCAAAACAACCCTGAGATTCCACCTCACACCAGTAAGAATGGCTAAGATCAAAAATTCAGGTGACAACAGATGCTGGCGTGGATGTGGAGAAAGGGGAACACTCCTCCATTGTTGGTTGGAATGCAAGCTGGTTCAACCTCTCTGGACATCAGTCTGGTGGTTCCTCAGAAAATTGGACATAGTACTACCAGAAGATCCTGCAATACCTCTACTGGGCATATATCCAGAAGATATTCCATCTGGTAATAAGGACACATGTTCCACTATGTTCATAGCAGCCTTATTCATAATAGCCAGAAACTGGAAAGAACACAGATGTCCCTCAACAGAGGAATGGATACAAAAAAATTGGTATATTTACACAATGGAGTACTACTCAGCTATTAAAAACAATAAATATATGAAATTCCTAGGCAAATGGATGGATCTGGAGGCCATCATCCTGAGTGAAGTAACCCAATCACAAAAGAACTCACATAACATGTACTCACTGATATGTGGATATTAACCCAGAAACCTAGACTACCCAAGATACAATTTACAAAACCATGATACTCAAGAAGAAGGAAGATCAAAATGTGGACATGTCACCCCTTCCTAGAATTAAGAACAAAGCACACATTGAAAGAGTTACAGAGATCCTATGTGAACCTGAATCCAAAGGATGGACCCAATGACTTCAGCTGCCAGGGATCCATCCCACTGTCAGCCACCAAACATAGACACTATAGTATATGCCAGCAAGATAGTGCTGAAAGGGCCAGGATATAGCTGTCTCGTGGGAGACTATACCAATGCCTGGCAAACATGGAGATGGAAGTTCACAGTCATTATTAGATGGAACACAGGGTTCCCAAGGAAGGAGCTAGAGAAAGTACCCAAGGAGCTGAAGGGGTCTTCAACCCTATAGGTGGAAGAATAACATGAACTAACTAGTACCCCCTGAGCTCATGTCTCTAGCTGCATATATAGAAGAGGATGGCCTAGTTGGCCTTCATTGGGAAGAGAGGCCCCTTGGTCATGCAGACTTTTTATGCCCCAGTGTAGGGGAACGCCAGGGCCAAGATGTGGGAGCGAGTGGGTAGGGGAGCAGGGCCGGGAGGGGGGAGGGTATAGGGAACTTTCTGGATAACACTTGAAATGTAAATGAAGAAAATATCTAATAAAAGTTGGAAAAATTTAAAAACAAAAAGATGAATGGATGGACCAGCGCAGGGATCCATCCCATAATCAGCCACCAAACCCACACACTATTGAATATGCCAGCAAGATTTTGCAGAAAGGACCCTGATATAACTATCTCGAGTGAGGTTATGCCAGTGCCTGTCAAATACAGAAGGGGATGCTCATGGTCATCTATAGGATGGAACACAGGGCCCCCATTGGTGAAGCTAGAGAAAGTACCCAAGGAGCTGAAGGGGTCTACAACTTTTTAGGTGAACCAACAATATGAACTAACCAGTACCCCCAGAGCTCTTGTCTCTAGATGCATATGTAGCAGAAGATGGCCTAGTTAGCCATCATTGGGACAAGAGGCCCCTTGGACTTACAAACTTTATATGCCCCAGTACAGGGGAATGCCAGGGCCAAGAAGTGGGAGTGGGCAGGTAGGGGAGCAAGGCAGAGGTGGGGTGGGGGGTTATAGGGAACTTTCGGGATAGCATTTTTAATGTAAATAAAGAAAATACCTAATAAAAAATAAAAATGTAAAAAAAAAACAAAACAAAACACTGTTTTGAATACCTAGTCAGACTTGTCCAAGAAAATCCCCAAGTAGTATAGGTTGTTGCTCCTTCTCTTCATTGGCCCTCAGAGTTATAAGGAAAGTCCTTATCACTGAAACCATGTGCACTTCTGAAAAGGCCCTGAATACATAGCTGGTTCTGAGATGAATGTCTCTTTTCAGACACTAGAATGTTACCATAAAAGCTTCCAATGGAGAGAAGCAAATATTAGTCCTACCATGTGTATTGCCTATGCTACAATGACCAACATGACAAAATAACCTTAAGGGTACAATATGATATGTATTCAATGATGGTAACCAATGCTCTTTATCTAGGCTTAAAGCCTGCTCAACACAAAGATATCTATTTTGTTAGTGGAAACTTAGCCAACTACCCAGGGCTACAAACATCATGGACTTAATATGCAATCACCATGCTAGCACCATTCCTGAATAAATTTGAAATATGCATTCCTATGTCTACAGCTAAGTGCACTTCTTACCTCACCAAAGAAACCTGTTTGCAACAACAGAAAGAAACCATTGCAGAGGACCATAGCTGATCAAAATGAAGAGCTGTAATGTTTCTTTTTAATCATTTCTCCTCTGCTATTAGGAATGCCACATTCACGCACATTCCCATTACAGGGTTGTCTTTAACCTTTCATTTTCTCATCTCAGATTGTGTCACATTCCTCATATCGTCTCATTATAGTCTCCTTCTTAATTCTGTGAACAGGTCTGAGGCTTCCACAGTATGCCAGCAAGTAACTACAAGAGCTGCTAAGAAACCTAGTGAATTGTCCACTCTATCATCCTGTCTATGTTTTCTCTTCAGTTCATAAACTACTTATTGGCAGGAATATGGCCAAAGACTACTGTGGGTTTCTCCTTTATTGTTTTTTAACCTTCTTTTTGCTTAGGGCTGTTTGTTTAGGTTTTAGTAGGAGTTGGTTTGTTTACTCTTCCTGATAGCCATGACTATTTTGTCTGATTTCTTTTGTTCATTTTATACACAACTCTCATCTTTTCTTTCTATCTATACTCTCTGCATTCCTACAAGTTCCTTATCAATAGTTAAATGTTCAAGATGGAGAATTAAACAGAACTTTCAACAAAAAATTTATTAACCACAATGGGACAAGCTCTGTATATAAAGTTCAAGAAACAATTTACGTACTTGTGCCTACGAGTTCCTCAAAAGAGCAAAGCTGTACATACTTCTATAATGCAGTGGAGAACTACTGATGATAGTCTCATTTCCTTAGATTGTTTTTCACAATTATGAAAGTGGGAAGAAAAGATAAACTATATAAAATCATTGCAGATGATTAAGACAAGAATTGCATTTCATTATGCAACCAACCAGGAATATGTACTCTGCTAAGAATCAGATCTGGTCACTTGGACCGGATTACAGTCGAAAGTAGTTTATAGGGTATAGAAGACTTACAAATTCTTTCTATGTTAGACCCTTTAAAACTATAGAAGTATGGCTATGGTTCAATATAAATACTCTCTCACTGTCCAACAATGGTGCCACTGAGTGGACCATGACGTAAAGGAACAGTGTGTTGGTCTTCGTATACAAACTCTGATTTTACATATAAAAAGCTAACTCAGCTGTAATAAATTTATTATCATTTGGCTGAAATTCTTAGTCTGGAGTGAGTGCTTATTGTAAATAAGAACCAAGTGTTTCATTAAATAAGTCCTAAGGCCATTCACTGCATTTTCCTTGGTTGTTTTGAAGGCTAAACAAAAGCAAACACAGAGGAAGACAAATCCACCAAGAAGCACAGTAGCAAAAGGGTTAGCAGAATTATAAACATCACCCAAAAACCACTAATCTCTTTGGATTAAAAATGATAGTCAAAAAATGTGTGATGAACAGCTAGTTTTTAATTTGACCACAACACAGTGTTTTAAAAAAAAATCAAATAATTGTAAACAAGCAAAAAAAAAAAAACTTTAAATGGTAGTTAAATAGAAATTATGAAGCGATTTGTCTACATGTGGCAATATCTAAGCAAACATTAAATTCGTGACAGAGATATTCTTAAACACATAGATTTTAATATAGATGTAGAAAGTGTGCGTATATACACATAGAGATAAGTTAGTAAAAATAATAGCTTTAAAGGTAATGATAATCTTCTATACTGTAGTATAAAGATATATCTTAATTGGAGGTTATCTACCTAAATCTTCATATTTTGAGCTATGTGATTAAGAGCTAAGATAATACTTGATCCAACGAACTAGGTATCTACATGAGAATACAACCTTTTAAAAAGTGTAAAAAAGTAGGGTCAGAAAGTATGAAAATGTGTTTTAACCTTTCAAAAGATACAGAAGCCAAGAAAATATAAATGTAGACTTCCTCTAAACTGCAAAAGGCTGATTTTTTTAAAAAAGGTATCTGAGTAGGTGCATGGCTATTTTTCTTTTCTTCCTAAAGCAGATTAAATACTTTGAGTTTTTTTACTCTTCTTTCTTTCTCTTTCTTTCTTTCTTTCTTTCTTTCTTTCTTTCTTTCTTTCTTTCTTTCTTTCAACGAGCTTAGATGGTTCAAATTATATCTGGCCAAGCGAATAGGTAATGATATATGCCTCATTCACCAAAGAAACAAATGTTTTGTTTCCCAACTCTAATTCTGTATTTTGTAGTAAGCTGGGGGTGATATAATACACACTAGCGTTATTGTAAAACAAGCGTTTATTACTTGGCTAAGTAAGCCGATCTGCGGAAAAGTGTACAACTGCTTTGAAATAAAATAAAAACTACTTAATCCAATCTTCTCTCATACAATTCCTCTCAAGGAGAACAGACACAGCCTGTTAAAATAACAAAGAACGCAGAGTTTCCATTCCTGGACAAAGTGTCCTCATTCAAACTTGCCCTCCAAAGCTTCCTTGCGTCTCTTCTCAGCTTTCTTTGCTGTAGGGAAACGTGATTCCCCGAAACCTCCTGGATTTTGTTTTATGTTAACTGGCAGAGCTTTTCACGTCTCACAGACCCGGTGACACCTCAATGACACACACTTTGGATTGTCTTGTTGTGCAGAAACGGGAGAGAAAGCAAGGAGGAGAAACTTAAAACAGGTGGGCAAGGGCAAGGTGACATTCACAAGCATTCCGAAGACTAGGGCCAAGCTTAGGATCACTGGGGAGGGAAAGCCATCGCTCCAGTGAAATGATTTCACAAGGAGTGTTGAATTACAAACCCAGACGTGGGCAGGCTTCAACCTAGGAGCCTTATGATGGGATTTTGCAAAGGAAGATGTTAAATCTTCACCATATTTAACATTTTATCACAGACTAATATAATTTAAATGTATTATTCAACCAGTGCAGGTTTTGAAATAACAGCAGACACAGGACTGGTGTGAAAATGCCTGCTCCAGCTGTACTGAAAAAGAATATGTAATTTAAAAAATATCTGTTTAGTCTTATAGCTGCATCATGACTAGTTTGTGTTTACGGTTATATACCAGCTATTTATACTATTTGGATGAGATTATAAGTGATGCTTGTTTCCTAGTTTTAAAGTACTTAGAACAATAGATTTCCCTACTGGCTTTCCCAGGTGACTTCCCAACTTTATTGCAATGTGTTTTTTTTTTATTAGATAATTTCTTCATTTACATTACAAGTGTTATCCCAAAAGTTCCCTATACCCTCCCCCTGCCCTGCTTCCCTACCCACCCATTCCCACTACTTGTCCCTGGCGTTCCCCTGTACTGGGGCTTACAAACATTGCTAGACCTAGGGCCTTTCTTCCCCAGTAATGGCCAACAAGGCCAACTTCTGTATTCCGATAGAAAACCCAAGAAGGTTGAGATGAGATTTCCACAAGACTACAAAATGTAAAACAATGTCTGTCAAAGGGAAATTTCTCAATTGCTTTGATTACAGCATTCTAGGTTTCAACAGCATTGTAGGAAATTCTTTAAGCAGCATTTTTTTTTAACTAAACATAACCTCCTTTGAACCTAATCACATTTCTTTTCTCTTTCTGTTAGTTCCTTGTACTTCTCTTGGAATACTATTTGTACGATAGGCCCCTGGGTGGAAAGCATTTGTTGGGCCAGCTGCTGTTGTAAGAGAACCTCTCTGAGGGCTAGGATGGTCTCCGACACTAAGAAGGTTTGTTTTATGAGACTCCTTGTTCCCACCTTCAAGGTAAGCATCTTACAACTCCTCCAAAAAAAGGGAAAGGAATAAAGTGTGAATAAAGGCTACAGCCCTGAGCCTTCATAGTCAGTGAGAGTATTTGTTTCTCTCTCTCTGGAAGTTCAGTGGTGGCTAGAATTACTAATGGGGCTGATCATTACCAAAAAAAAAAAAAAAAGTATCTGTATCATTGGCTGTATATTTCTGCCCAGTTCTGAACACGATTCTATTCAAGTACTACAATAAAGTGCTTCCTTTCAGCTAATGAGTTCAAAACTGAAAGTAATCTTGAGAGTTATATGAGTAAGTGCCCTTACTCATTCCCACTGAGGAGAGCTGTTCTCTGTGTCACAAAGGAGGCC